>JAHDVF020000471.1:0-175122 GCA_022606425.2 Lepidostoma basale | reverse complement strand
GAGTCCCCAAGTGGCCGACATTCAATATTTGATTTATTTGATCGTGCCACGTTTTTCTCGGTTTTCTTCTATTCATAATTCCATCTACATTTTTTTTACCATTATTTCTTCATTTATTATTTCTATGTGTTCAAACCATCTTAATATTCCTTTCATTATTTGGTTCATTGCACTTTCTTTCGCAATTCATTCACTTCTTATATTTTCATTCGACACTCCATCATACACTAAATTTCCGCACATTCGTCTAGATTTTTAAAGTTAGTCATAAAGCACTATTATCAAATCTGTGATCATAGCGAAAGTTCAATATTGAATAAAGAGACGTTAAATTGAGATAAGTACTGTTAAAAACTGACAATTTGATGAACAATTCTGTAAACCAGTATGACAATAGGTTGGTGTGTTACAGCACCCCTATCACCCACACCCGGCCGCCCCCCGCTCCGCCGCCCCCAATTAGCGTGGGGGCCGCAAAGCCACTGCGGTGGGCACAACAATACAGAGCAACCCGCAGACATTACCCACTCCACACACTAAATCGTTACACTATGCCAGTGGCGCTACGCGGTCTTACGTTGGATTCAATGATAATCTCTAGCCACCATTTCTATATCATTTCAATCATCACACGCATGACTCTAATTTTTTTAAAGTTGTTTTAGTACCAACCCTTATGTATGGAAGTGCAGATTGGAGCTGACAAAAGAACGAGGAAAACAAGAAAAATGCCAAAGAAATGAGATCACTCAGAACAATGTACGGGAATACCGAACGATGAAATAAGGAAGAAATGTAAGGCTAAATCTATAAACAAGTTGTGTAAGTGGAAAGAAAAGCTGTGGACGACCAAGTTAATAATGGCATGAGTAAATAAATAAATAATTAAAATATGTTTGAAAAACTCTTTGTTGAAAAACTCAAAAAAGTGTTGTGAAAATACAATGTTTTCAAAAAGTTATTCAAATGTGAATCCACAACACAAAGTGATGGCGAATATAGAAGAAAATATTAAAATACGGCTTCATTCGAAGACGGGCGTGCGAGCGTGCATATAACGATGTATGAATAAAGAGGAAGCTCAAGAGATATGTCATGTCAGGACAGTATAACGCTCCATCTTCTCTGCCTATAGCTCCGGGGAAACGGCGTAATGGTTAGCTAGTTAGTTTTTAAAATATCTAAATAGTTCATATTCTACAAAGTAAAACTTATTTTAAATGTCTTTATTCGCCTTTGCTTTCAATTGCTAAAAAATGAAATTTAGATAATTGTTATGTCCTTCGGCTGTTTGTTATTATATATGCAGACGAAACGCTGTTATAATCGCAGCCACTGTAGAAGATCCTAAGGGATATGTCTCATCACTGCATTATCTTTTTTTATTTGAATATGCCCTGGTAATGTGAAATATTGTTACCCCTAAAAAACAAAAATATATGTTATTTAATATACTTAGGAATTTAAAAAACTTTGTTTAATCCACTATTTAATAAAAAATATTTAATAACACGACAGGCTTTGGAGGATACCTCCATCTTCAGGTGTAAGAATATAATAAAAACTAAACAAAGAAAGACTAATGAAAAACTCATTTTAATTTCGATACAATAATTCAAATTTAAAAATTAAGTTGTGCTATTTGTTATAAGTATGTACTAACAATTATTTTTAACAGTAAGAACTAATAAATAATATGAAATAAAAATAATACATGATGATATTATAAAAAAATGTAATTTAGAAAAAACACACATTTGAAAAGACATAACTTGTATAGAAATTAATAAATGATTCATTTGCATTTCATTGGGAATGGGAGCTTGGGAGATTAAATGTAAACAAAGTATTTAAGGAGAAAGGAGTAAAAGGAGGAATCTGATTTTTAATTATGTTTTAAATTTGAACTATTGTATCGAATTTTAATTGCGTTTTTTATTAGTCTTTCTTTAATTAGTTTTTATTATAATATATTTTTACACCTGAAGATGGAAGAATCCTCCGAAACATGTAGTGTTTTTTAAAATATTTTTTATTAAATAGTGGATTAAACAAAGTTTTTCAATTTCCCAAGTATATTACTATGGAATTCCACAGTGTTCCTTAGCGTTCAATAAATAGGTATATTATTTACTATTTTTGACGTCATACTCTAGCTACCCCTTGTTTATAACCTGAATGGGATGCACACCGCTTTTCATAATTGAATTAATATTGGAAGGCTTTTTATTATTTCATGTAAAGGGTGTATTAAAATTATTATTTAAGCTCTCGTCTGAAAGCGTTCGTAACACAAATGGTTTTCTGTGAATCATTGATTTCGTATTGCTTTCAATAAATAGAACTGATTCCAAATTCATTCGTGACAAGAGAACTTCACAAACAAATAGCATCTGTTTCCGACCGCGGATCCCCGCTAAAAAAGTAATACCTAGGAATTAATGCTCAAACAAAGAGAAATATAGAAGGCAGAGGATTTTTCCGCTACACTTGTTTCAAAATACATGAAGCAGTGCGAAACCACGGGAATTTTTGTTTCATTTGATTAAAACGGCGCTTTTTTCGCTTCTGTTTGTGTTTTTCCACTCTGCACGTAAAAATATTACAATATGGATGAATTTGATTTTTATACTCAAAACGATTCGCGTTCAAAACATTGGCTTACATTTTTTTTAATCTTTCGAAATAAAATATTTAAAAAAGTAATGTTTATTGTTGCTTTTGGAATGCGGTGGAAATCCAGAACTCAACAAATGTAACGAAATTTCAAATTTTAAGAAATTTATTTCACTGATGAACCTTATTTGGAATTATTTTTCTTTATTATATAACGGGATTACGACAACATTTTTGAACGAAATTAAATATTTTGTGTATTCTAAGTTAAAAAATGTTTTCCATAGTGAAAAACGTTTATATAATAAAAAAGTACTTAAATTATAAAATATTTATAGTTTACTGAAACCGCTGTAATTAAGTAATAAACTGTATTTAACTATACAATAATAGGTACGTTATTTAGCATATTAACGAAGATATACTTTTTTAAAAAAAAAAATTTGAAATTGATTTCTAATTTATACGAATAAAAATGTTTGTTTTCTAGGAATTTTATTATATTTTATGTGACTGACATGTTTCACTTGACGAAGGCATTTTCAAATGTCTAAATAATAGTCTGTCAAGTGATGTAGATTTTTTTATGAAATCGGGCGAATGCAGCAGCTACAGAAATTAGATGACATTTAGAAAAAAAATAGGTATTAGTATGTTGTAGTAGTAATTTGATAATACAATTGACGTGGCCTTGGCCAAAGGCTAACGTCTTGGCTACGCAACATCAAATATTGGATTCAAACTGTCGGGGTTCAAACTGTCAGATGGGTCACATCTTGCTTGAGGGTGTGATTCTATAAAATTCAGCGAAACGCCCAGTTGCATTCCACCGGCAACACTGCTGACTAGTCCAACTCGTTAGCGTCCTTGTCGCGAACCCCGGGCAATGGGATAACACTCATAACCGTGTGATCAAAGCAGATTACAAGGGGATGAAAGGCGAGTTTCTGGCGGCTCCAAATCAGATTCAACCAGCTAAGGGAAGGTAAACCCCACAGAAAAATCCACAAGCAATTGCTGCAGTGATCACCAACGTTGGGGGGACCTGATACGGCACCGAATGAAGAAGAAGGAGTTGTTCCGGGCGGCGTTAGACAGAGAAGCCTTTATACTCGTATAAGTGATTGCCAACGCCGGGGAGACCTGATATGGCACATGAAGAAGAAGAAGAAGGTATTACAATGAATCTCTTGGCTCCACAACATAAGGGACCGGACTGGCTAGAGGAGGGTTGAGGAGCTGTTTCGAGCTGCCAGGGACAGAGACGCCTACTCTCAAATGATAGTTGCCTTCGGGGGGACCTGACATGATATCAAAAGAAGAATACAATGACCGGTTTCGGGAAACATTAATTTCCATCAACTTGTGGTATAATGTAAAAAGAAATTAAGGTAATACAATATTTTATATTATTTTTTAAGTATAAGATATTGAATTGTTAATGAAATTCCCACACCGATTAAACATTATTTTCACATAATTTATCTTAATGTTGAATGGTTTCGTGAGATTCCCAAAACTGCAAGGGAATACGCAAATCTAAAACGGCACTTCTAAAGAAGTTCGATCGTCTTTGCGAGGAAAGAAAGTGTGTGCATTGGATGTTTTGTGCATTCTAAATAAAGTGTATGAATTTGATTATATGGACTTTTACTTATTATTACGTGCTAAATAAGCGAATTTGATTTTCTAAAAAAGGATAAAGCTTGTTTGAATACAATAATTAATTTAAGTTTATTTCTTCAAGTAAAAAATAATATACTAAACATGTCAGTATCCACAGTTCTTTTTGTTATGAATTATTTTAATCAGTAAAGTTTTGAACTGTGTATAGGCGTGGATTTGATTGTATTGATTTTCTTCGATAGAAACATACGGAAATTCATACCATCACATTGCGTAGGTACTGAGTGAGATTTAATTTGTAGACATAACTTTGGGAAACTTCAGGGGCTCTCAAACTGTTTTCAAATACTTTGTTCTATAATATTGGTACAATCTATTAAGATACGATATTCACTAATTGTTACAATATAAACTGAGTTTAGTTTGTGTATAACCTTGAGGAAGCTAGTAACAGATTGACACAGGTTGGCGCTACTAACTCAAATAAAGTGGTTTATACTACGTGTAAAAGTGTTCAATTTTACAACATTTTGAATGTATACAAATACTTGTAGACGAACAACTGGATTTCACCCATTGTCCACCATGTCTGACAAATTTTTGGAAGTACATTGTATATACGAGTTGTATATCGTATGTTAATCTCCAACACCACCCTTTACATGGTAGTATATTCAATCTACACACTAACGCCATCTATGAAGATTGTATTTTAAGCATTAAGCAGGAGATCTTTAAAACGCAATGTGAAAGGCTACCGCCATTTACCGCATTGCTAGAAACCGCCTGGAGATGTCACTCCAATCTATATGCTATAATTGACCATTTTTTGTTTTTTACAACATTTTGAATATATACAAATACTTGTAAACGAACAACTGGATTTCACCCATTGCGGGCTATCAATTCAAGAATCAATTGTATCTCAATAGAGACGAAGATGCAAATTGGAAATACAATTGATTCTTGAATTTATAGCCCGCAATGGGTGAAATCCAGTTGTTCGTTTACAAGTATTTGTATATATTCAAAATGTTGTAAAAAACAAAAAATGGTCAATTATAGCATATAGATTGGAGTGACATCTCCAGGCGGTTTCTAGCAATGCGGTAAATGGCGGTAGCCTTTCACATTACGTTAAAAAGATATTCTGCTTAATGCTTAAAATACAATCTTCATAGATGGCGTTAGTGTGTAGATTGAATATACTACCATGTAAAGGGTGGTGTTGGGGATTAACATATACTCGTATACAACTTCCAAAAATTTGTCAGACATGGTGGTCATAAGAAAAAAAAAGGAAAAAAAATGTGGAATGGGGAATGTTGTATTACATAAAGCGTGCGCTTAACCCAACCAATGACAGGTCATAAGTCCTGTAAACACCTTGATCAACCATATTCTGTTTCCAATTTGCATCTTCGTCTCTATTGAGATACAATTGATTCTTGTTTAATTTTATGTTATCAATGTGTGCTCGCTACACAGCATCAGTGAAGGAAGGAGTCAGTTGAAATTTAAGTATGAAAAATATAATTATACTTTTGGAAAGCGCGGTGTACGGTGGAGCAAAGCGGCCGAAGAGACGGAGGTGGTGGGTTGCGGGGGCGGCGGCGGGGGCGGGGAGCGGGATCCGCCATCAAAGAATGTTTCAAAGAATAAAAATGAAAATTAAATCTTCCGCCCGAGTAGGCCCGCTCCTAGCTGTGGCTGTATATAATGCCTAATACTTTTTTCTACTCTTCTCAAACGGTTTATTTCATTTTATCATTACAAATAATAAGTAGAAAGATATTTTTGGCGACCAACTTAACCGCAGAGATAAAAATAGAAATTAACTTAAATGGTCATTTGCTGGACATGCTGCCAGATTTGTAGACGATAGATGGACCAGTAGGGTGATGGAGTGGAGACCCCGCGAAGATAAAAGAAACAGACGAATACCCCCAAACGATGGTCCGATGACATTCGAAGAATTGTTGGCAATTGGATGCGAAAGGCACAAGACAGGAATACGTGAAGAAGTATAAAGGAGGTCTATATCCAGCAGTAGACGACGACAGCTGTTATGGAAGTAAGTAATTCTTTTTTACTAAAAATTCAATGAATATAACTATTTTCTGAATGAAATTATTATTCTGCATATCTTGTTTTTTGAATAATCCCTTAAAACTAAATACATAGATACTCAAAATTTAACATTGATTAAAACCTCAGTTTTCTGGACGTTTTATGATTTATTAATTTTTATATATGTGTGATCAATTTATATAATTAAAACGGAGAGCAACAGGAAACTACCACATTAAAGACCCAATGGTATCACAAGAACCAGCAAAGATATTAGACATTACTGCAAACCAATTCCTAGGATTAAAACTTAAGAAGATCTTTATAATTGGCGTATAATTTCTTATTCGTTGGCGCCTGATGTATAGTGTTAAACTCCTCAACAAATTATATATATTGAAACAAATTTTTTCTACAATCTAACTAACAAATATTCTTGCCGTTTTCTGAAAGGATAGACAGAAAATATTGATATTCACACTATTATATAGAGAAACCTCAAAATCACACAAGAAACCCCAACATCCATGCAAAAAGTTGATATTTTCAACTCGCTACGTGGCGGTTATTTAAAATTTTCCTCGCTTTATCTCTATTTCGTATTCCATCATCATAGCTAACGCACACTTTAACCATAAAAACCGATTGTTATTTTGTTAAAAACGCATTCTTCCGCATTGCATTTAATTATTATATACATTTAGCAAGATAAATCATAAAAATCAAAATCACAATCATAAAAAGATTTATTAAGAGATCTCGTTTCCACCACATATTTTTCTTTTACTATCAAATGAACATTGTTAAACTAAAAACAGTTTGAGAACGCACGCTCGCCCGTAGAGCGCGGAGTTCTGTTTTTAATTTTTTCCCGCCGTTTTCAGAGGAGTGTTTTCCCGCGCTTTCAGTATTAAATGGCGTCCTTCTCCCTCCCTCTTTAATTACTTACGTGTCCGTGTGTGAAATGCCAACAGCGGCAAAGGGCCCTATCCCTCTTGAGGACACTTTCGTCTCATTTTCTTACGAGAGGTCCTCAAAACGTAGTTTAAAGAGAGCCCTCGGCTTATGACGATCAGATTTTCGTTTTTTTAGTCTCATTGTATTTAACAATTATTTTCATTCATAATACTCGTATATACAAATACGCATTTGATAATGCTTTATTTAGTAATGGGGAAATATGTGATTCTCATAAAATATAATGAAACATCTCGAAAACAGTCGATTTCATTCGTATTGATAAAATCATAATCTTTCATACGATTAATTTGTGGTGTGTCATTATTAAAAAAAACATTTTTTTAAATCACTTTCATTTGTTTTAACACGACTTAATTTTTGTCAAAACAAGTTTGGGTTTTCTCCAGCCGAAGCTACGTTAGGTTTATAAAACAGATTATTTTTTGTTTGCAATTGCTTTTAACAAAATCAGAATAAAGTTTTAAAGAATATTTTTTGGTGTGTATAATTTATACGTATTTGCGAATTTGAAGTTCAAAATCTAATTGTTTAATATGCTTAACAGCAAAATTCACAGATTAGCCCTTTGACCGTTACCTTGTTTTGATTGATCAGCCTTTAATTAATGATTTTTTTTAAATACAGTATTGTATTTGATTCGTGATTTATAATACGTTCATAACATAATAATGAAACTGATTATAATACTAAAAGTAAGTTAGTGTGTGAGTACTCACGCTTCTTGGTGTTGGGAAGGTCCGGAACGAGGTGGGCGGGCGGTCCCGGGCTAAGGGCGGGGAGAAATGGAGAGCGGGCGGCGGGGTACCACGGTGCCCGTGGCCATCCAGCACTCTGTGGACGAATATAGAAACTACACCATGAAACACTTCAATACCACAGGAACCAGGTTGTTTGGATTTCAAAACATGTGTGAGATGTAGCCTTTTATACAAAGAATTACATTTATTTGTATAGGGCATTTTTTTTAAGGTTGGGTTTTTAAATTGGCAACATTGTTTCTACAGACTGTCAATCTGACAGTTGACAGTTGATTTGCAGTTTAGACGTCGGAACAGCGCTTGCAAATTGTGCAAATTTATTTTGAAATCGTAGTTCGGTTCGCCAAACTTATCGTGCACTACGTCCATTTTACGGTCGACATAATCGTCCATCCGAACAAGTTATTTGGAAAACCATGGATCGTTTTCGCATCACGTAAACTCTAGTGGATAATACGCATCCACAAAGACGACAATTGTTGAAAATTGGACTTTACGATTACGCTTTACTCGAGCTAGCGGTGGCGCTCATATGCCCGAAATAATATTTATACAATGATGGCATAAAATTATCTATTAAATAAAGCCAATATCATAGACATATTATTTTAATGTGCTTTTTTTTAAAAACACCCTATACAAATGGACAATCATTATCATTATGAGTCATTAGCCGATTAGTGTCCCTTTTTATTACCTTACCGACTTCTACAACTCTCTATTCTTTGCCGCTTTGTGCCATTGACCTTTTAACATTTTTTTAATGTCGTCAGGCTATCTTGTTTATGGTCGTACCGATCATCCGTTGTCTTCACTATAATATCATCATCCTCAGACATAAGTTAGCATTGTTGGACATAAGCCTCCTTTCCCGACATTCACAATTCTCTATCCCTCGACATTCTTTGCCATTGACATTCAGACACTTTTTCATGCCATCAGACCATCTTGATTGTGGTTTGGCCGAGTTTTTGTGGCTAATTCTCAGTTGCCACTCCAAGGTGCGTCTTGTCCACCGATCATCTGTTGTCTTCACTATATGGCCTGGTCAATTCCATTTCAAAGAAGATTTCCTCCTTTCTCTGGTTTTCCGTAGCTTTCTCCAGAGATTTTCCAGGGTCACCTTCCCTTAGCTAGTGGGTCTTGGTTCTGGGACGCCGAAGATACGCCATAGAACCAACAGGTCTGCTATGACCCTGATGGTAAGGTCAGTGATGACATTACCTGGGACTATGTGTATTATGTGTATAAAAAATCTACTAACATGTTTGACATGTAAATGGATGAATGTAAAATATACTAAAATAGTGTGTTAGGTTAGAAAATTATGTCAGTGAAATACATTTTACCAATAAAAAATGTTGTTTTAGAGAATACGCAGAAAACTCTATCTATCTATCTATCTATCTTGTATGGATTGGCAACATTAAAGCATTTGACGGAATAGTTTAAATCACTTAGCTTCTAGAAATGCCTTAATAAAGCTGTTTATTTTGTGAGTTAAAGGTCTACAATAGAATGAATGATACACTTCCGATGTATCAACGATTAGTGTTCCACGCGCATGTTGACTACGCACCTGTCCATTGAGTAACCTGAGCTTGTCGTAAACAACTCCCCCAGGTGATCCGGTTGGAGGCGATTGCGACTGTTTCTCCTTCTGCGCAGCCAGATTGCGCAGGACTCGGTTTATGGATGATACCTGGAAAAAAACATTAATGTTATTAGTAACAAATTGATTAATTCATTGAGTATTATAATTATATCCGTGAAAGAGATCATTTGTGTTCTACAAATCTGAGGAGTTTAGTTTATAACATTGTCAAGCAAACTATATAGGAAAGTATAAGCATCCTCAGAAATGTTCAAGACGTCGAAACTGCTCCACAAACGAGGAACCCAATCGGCCCTTGCTGGATATCGCTACCCACCCACCTACGAAAATCGAAATAACAACAGCAATCCGTTCTCTAAAGAACAACAAAGCTCCTGGCAGTGACGGGATTGTAGCTGAGATGCTCAAGGCAAGCGAGACCTCCTCAACGAGCATCCTGGCCTCTGTATTGGAACGCATATGAATCTCAGAGAGGCTGCCACCCACCTGGAAAGAAGGACTCCTAGTAACAGTGCCCAAAAGGGGAGACCTGAGCAACTGTAACAACTGAAGGGCAATCATTATCCTTTCCGTGGTGACAAAGATCCTTGCGAGAATCAGACTGAGAATAATGACTAGCTCCAGTTATTCGGATAATGTCATTAGTCCACCTTTTAGGTGGCCATGACATATAATCCATAATCACATTCTGTGAATACATATCGAGACATTGGATTTTTTCCAGTAGGTACCATTTAATTTTAAGAGGTTTCTGAAGCCTTTTTGATGTTATTCAAAAATGGAATTCACTACACTATGTATCTTTATAAAATCAAGCTGTTTGAACCCAATTAAAAGCAAAAACAATGTAGCTTAATTTTAAATTGAGCGTAAGGCTTTTCTCCCTTTGTAAAGAATACGAAACTACGCTTGCTTTCTCGTGAAATTAATTGGAAAATTTTAATAAACAGCCATCATTGTTATTGATGTTTAATCGGCCGAGAGCTGCTAGAGAGCTGCAGCTGCACAAGAATGGACCGTTTTAATTGGATGTCCGTCGGGTATCGCCGGATTGAAATAATATTTGATCTATTTGACTGCCGCGCTTATCAAAGAGTTCGTTAATTGCTGAAAAATAATTAAAACAGTTTGTGTAATTAAAAACGTCGCGTTGCTTTTCAGGCAAACGGAAATCGAAATGATATTTTCTAAATCGTCGTTTGTATAGGCTGTTAGTACTTCTTCCAATAAATTTCAATATTTTTAAACAGTCCATTGTTTTGGCCGAAACATTATGATACTTCATTATTCTTCTTCTTTTTTCTTTTTGTCCTGTCACACCTACGTGGGGGCTGGGCTGCAGGGCTCTTCTCCAGGTGGCTCTAGGTCTGCCTCGCTTTCTCTTTCCTCCCACAGGGGACCAGTCTAGTGCCCCCTGAGCGAAGTAGGCTGGGTTCCGTCTCTGATTGTGACAGATCCACTGCCATTTGCGTCTAGCGACTTGTTCTCTAATTGGCAATTCGCTTGCCATGGTCTAGAGAACGGCATTTGACACTTCACTATTATTAACTATTAAATATATAACACTGTTCTAATATCACATTTTTTTTATTATACACTTATTGATAATGTCGCGATAGCTGTTTCGTCAACCGATGTTGGCATCATCAGATAACAAGCAACGTTCTTGTATTATTTAGAATTTAGTTCTGATTTTTGTCGTATGACATAAAACAAACAAACAAACCATGAAATCTAATGTAGAATTTGGTTTACTTCCGTGAGTATTTCACGGGTTTCAGCTAGTGTTAATATTAGATATGGAAAAAAATTGGTTAAAATTCATTTAAAAAATGTAATATTATTCTATTGTGGATTTTTCTTTTTTATATACTTTGTATATACAACAGTAACATTAAAAAAAATTAAATATCTGACATATGTTTCGGACAACCGGTCCTTCCTCAGTGATATTATTATGATACATATTTAAAATATTATAAATTTGTTTAAAGTTAGTGTTGTTTGTACAAAGTAAATAAAAAAGAAAAAGACAAATAATTTTTATTTATATTTTAATTTTTTATTTAAAAAAAAGACTAACTTTATATAACTTAAAGGAGAAAAAACTTAACTTTAACTTAAAGAAGAAAAAAAGACTAACTTTATATTTAGACTACTAAATAAATTTATATCATTGATATTAGAAATTATTTTACAATCTTCAATGTGAGCAGAAAATGGTCGTGTCCAGGCTTGAACCCATGTCCCCTGGATCAGGAGCCAAGCGTTCTATCCCCTAGACCACCATCAATTATATTCATTCAATATCTAGGCCAAATATGTCTTTTCAAATCTATGTTTTTTTTTCCAAATGACAATATATTTATATCACCACTTATAATTATTATGTAATATTACTGTTAAAAATAATTAATAGTTCTTAAGCAATTCGTCCAGGTTCTTTTTTTTTAATTTAATTGTATTTCTTCCTTTATATTGTATCGATTTTAAAATGCGTTTTATAAGTCTTTCATTGTTTGTTTTTTTGTTTATATTTACACCTAAAGATGGAGGTCTCCTCCAAAACATGTGATGAGTGGAAAATAAACAGCGTTATTTTTCAATTTCAAAGTGTATTACAATGTAATTCCACAGTGTTAATGCCTTAACATTCAATAACATAAGTCATGTTTGATTGATATAATTGTATTCACCTTGTTATGTTGTACTTGTACGAGTAAGTAAGACGGGGGGCGCAACGCTTCGTTTCATCACCATATTTCGTGAGGATTAGATGAGAATTCGCCGTAACAATGAGGCCATTCTCTAAAGTCTAAACATTTCCATATTTCCACCGTTCCTTCTCAATACAATAGGAGCATTACTAAAATCAACATTTTACTGCGATTTCACAGGGGTACGAAACATTTTATTTTTCAATAGTCCGTTGTTTTGGCCGAAACACTACGATACTTTAACATTAAAATCTGTTAAATTAAAAAACTTTAAATAAAACGATTTTACTGAAATCTCTTGATGGAAGTTCATTTTACATCGACAGACTGGTCAGACCAGTCTGTCGATGCCAGCGAGCCTGGCGAAACCGGTCGCTGTCTAAATAAAGACAAAAGTGGAAGTAGTTAAAAAACATCGTTTTATTTAATTATTATTTAAATAAAACGATGTTTTTCAACTACTTCCACTTTTGTCTTTATTTAAACAGCGACCGGTTTCGCCAGGCTCGCAAGCATCGACAGTCTGTCGATTCCAGCGAGCCTGGCGAAACCGGTCACTGTCTAAATAAAGACAAAAGTGGATGTAGTTAAAAAACATCGTTTTATTTAATTATTATTTTAAATGAACTTCCATCAAGAGATTTCAGTAAAATCATTTGATTATCTTAAAAAACTTTGTTTTATGTATCACAATTGTATTTTATTTTACGCGACAGCTGTTTCGTTAAACCTTTGTTGACAACATCAGGTGAATCAGGTGAATCATTTGAAATTTCAAATTGACATAGGGAACAAATACATATAAAGGTTCGAAAAATCACGAAAATTTGACATTTGATATATTATTGTAACACATGATGATGTCAATAAGGTTGACGAAACAACTGTCGCGTAAAATAAAATTCAATTGTGATACATAAAACAAAGTTTTTTTAATTTTACAGTTTATATTTATTTTTTTGTATTAAATCAAATAATATTCTTTGTGTAATTAATCCCGTAGATCAAAAAATGACATGACGGATTTTAGATCTAAGCTGATAACCCATATTTTATATTTTTCATTACTACTACTAATAATTAAAGAGCCGCACAAGACAGGGAAAAATGGAAGAGAATAATGGAGGAAAT
Organism: Lepidostoma basale; assembly: GCA_022606425.2. Lineage (NCBI taxonomy): Eukaryota > Metazoa > Arthropoda > Insecta > Trichoptera > Lepidostomatidae > Lepidostoma > Lepidostoma basale. The sequence continues at coordinate 161,608 of JAHDVF020000471.1, read as the reverse complement.
TGCTGCAAACCAATCCCAGGATTGAAACCAGAGAAGAAGACTAATTCTCAGCACTACATCCCGGTGTGGGACTTGGCCTCCTCTACAACGGTCCTCCACTGACTTCTGTCTCTGGCCATCTCTCTCCATTCCCCAGCTCCTTCCATTTTCTCCCAATCTTCTTCCACGCAATCCGCCCATCTATTACTCGGTCTGCCTCTTAGTCTCTTTTCGCGGGGCACCCATCTGGATATACTTTTTGGTATTATACCCTCTGACATTCTTTCTACATGGTCAGCCCACCATAGGCATTGAGAAAACGGTGTGATGGTGGTTAGTTGTTAAGAATTTCACAATTAATATAAATTGCCAATTTAGGTCATACACGCACACATCGGTTATGAATACTCTTACAACTATTTAATCTTAATTATAATATTAAAATATCACGTGGAAGGCCAAAAAATGCATAGCATGACCAAATTAATTAAATACTAAAAAGCGGCCACATTCGAGGTCGGAAAAATCGACTAGCGTGCCTGTTACGATTTTTGAATGGAGAGGAATCTCGAGAGGTATGACAGGGCAGAGCATTATGGCGTTCCATCCTTTCTGCCTACCCCTCCAGTAAAAGTGTGTGATGGTTAGTTAGTTAGATTGTTATATTAACATTATTTTTATTCGCTAATCGTAAACAAACTAAAATCGTTTGGGGTAGTAAGGTCAAGAAATTTATGGAGTAAAAATCAAACATGTTTAAATAAAGAAACAACAAATCCATCACTTAGTTTCTCAGGAGAGGTTGGCAGAGGGCACGAACCGACTAACTACTTTATCCTGTTTAAACCTCTTTGGATTCCTCCACATTCATACAATGAGTCATACACACACGTAAATTTTTCTAACTAACATTACTAACCAACTAACTTACCATCACGCCGTCTCCCCGGAGGGGTAGGCAGAAATAATGGAACGCCACACTGTTCTGTCCTGACATACTTCTCTCGCTTCCTCTACATTCATACATCTTGTCATGCACGCACGTCGATTTCTCCGACTCCTCACGTGACCGACATTCAATATTTGATTGATTTGATCGTGCCACGTTTTCCTCGGCCTTCCTCTATTTCTAGCTCCGTTCACGCCGTTTACATATACCTTCTTTACCATTCTGTCTTCACTCATTCTTTCCATGTGTCCAAACCATCTTAATGACCCTTTCATTATTTTGTTCATAACACTTTCATTCGCACATGCATTTGTCACTCTATCATAAACAGATTTGCCACACATTCGTCTTATAGATCTCATTTCTACTGCATTTATTCTACTTTCATCCTTCTTTTGCCAGTTCCATGCTTCACTTCCATACATAAGGGTCGGCACAAGAACACCATTGTGCACTGCCATCTTAGCTTTTTTGGATAGGCTTTTGTTTGCGATGACAACTTTAAGCGCACCATTTATTCGGTTGCCTGCCCCAACTCTTCTTACAATATCCTTCTCCACCCTCCCATCCTTTGTTAACATACTTCCTAAATAAACAAATTCATCCACTTGTTCCAGATTTTCACCGTTTACACTAATGTTGCAGACTGTCGTGCTTCCTTCTTTTTCGAAAACTAACTAACTAACATGACTTAAATAGTTGATTTATTAAGTCACCCTATATACTAATACTACTATTTAATCTTGTTAATTATATTTAAATATTACATGGAAGGCCAAGGAAAGCGTTATTTTACTTTGTTGTTTACCACAACCATCCTTTGTGAACATTTTCCCTTAATAAACAAATTCATTTAGTTGTTCCAGAATTTCACTAATCACGCTAATGATGCACACTGTCATGCTTTCTATTTTTTTCTTCTTCTAAATAATCAAATGGTTGGTATCAAATACCAAAAGTTGGCTAAACACTTCGACATATCGACATTGCGGCATTCGAATTTTGGCGACAGGAAAAAATATGGGATCCGAAATGGGGCCCGAACAGAAAGAGCCCCGCGGGGCGCGCCTCGAACAAAGGGCTGACCCCCCGCGCGGAACTTTTCACCACCGGCCCCTTAAGGAGACATTCAAAAGGACATTTCACGGTTGAAAGGTGAAATTTTATTCTTTTAGCTGCTCTGTTTGGGCTGCTCCCGTAGTAAGTGATTGGGATTCGTTATTTATGAAGATTTTATTTTTAAACTCCGCGTTTATAGTTCACTGTAACTAACGAGAATACCGGTATTATGAAATCTATGCAATAATAAATAGTAATTTATTTATTATTTTTAGTAATAAGGTCAATATGTATAAGTCATGTGACAATAATTAATATATATGTAGGTTATTGATCTCGCAGCAAAGTACGAAATGCATGACCCACATAAGTGGACACAATGGACTTCGACTGCTGTACCATTATATTTCATGATGAAATATATTGCATGGATAACCGAAAACACCTGACGTTGTACCTACATATCGCAATGATGAAATACATTGCATGGATAAAAGTGATGAATCAGGGCCCGGATTCATTCACACAGGTCATTAGAGGTTGTCCAGCAGACGATGCTCTGCAAAGGAAGCAAAATATATAAAAGCGGTACATCCGACCACCCGATACGTCATTCCTTCTTGCGACTTTTAACAGACACGAGTCTACGTTATCAAGTCTACGCTACGAGGAATCGCCAACTCTGTCCCGCCGAGCTTAGCTACTATCAACCCTGCTATGTCACGTAACTTGCGGCGAGTCTTCGCTCCAGCTGACCGACGCTACCGCCCAGCGAGTCATCATCCTCAGCTGCTCACCGCCCGGACTCCGCCCCCGTTGCTGACAACACCCGCGCACCGTTACTGACCTTCATCACCCGCAGTTCCACTTTGACACCAATGTAACGCCATCGACCATCAAAAATAAACGCTGAAACTTCTACTGCTTTTAACTCTCACCACATCCCCCAAATATATAAGACATGTGTCAGACCCATAATGACTTATGGTATAGAATCGAGAGCTTACACAAATAGAACCAAAGAACTATTGCGAACCGTCGAAATGAAGACACTCGCGCTATTCTGGGCAAAACACTGATGGACAGAATCAGAAACACAGTTATACGTGGGACCTGCGATACCGAAGATATTGTCAGATGGGGCAGGAAAAGAAGACGCTTCTGGCGCGACCACGTAGAACGAATAGCGACAATAGACTCCTCCAAGCAGCCGCAAACAACGTGCCAATGGGAACTCGCCAACCCGGAAGACCTGCGAAGAGATGGCGAGACAGTTGGAGTTCTGTGTCCGAGGAGATCTCGACGCCATAAAAACAGATTCACAGATCTATTAAAAGAGGAAGAAGAAGAATAATAAGTCAAAATATAGTTAATTTCCGGTGATTCGAAGTTTCGAAATTTAAAAATAATTTATTGTACTAATATTAATGTTATATATTGAAATTTATTGGTAGAAGTTCATTGTACTATAAATAATGAAAAAAAAAAACAATTATCCTTCCATGGATCAATAAAGGAAAAAAATCTAAAATCAAACCCACGACCTTCGGTATGGTAGTCAGAGCTCTTACCACTCTGCTACGAAGGCCGTCTATAAATAATGAATTTATATAGCATTTCGCTATTATAGACCAACGATGCACTGTACAATTATTATTACACCCTTAAGTGATTAACGTAATCAAATTTCTTTAAATATTATAAATAAAAACTTATTAATAAATAGATTTTTAACGGGATTCACATGTTAATTTGACTAAGATGAGTTAAAAAGTGCTGTTATACGGGGTGGAGTCATGGACCCTTAAAGTCAATGTTATGAACCGATTAGAGGGCTTTGAGATGTGGATACACCGAAGGATGTTACGCATCTCCTGGACTGATATGGTCAGCAACACAAACGTTCTCCATAGAGCCAGAGTTGACAAAGAGTTGCTGAGCAACATCAAAGTCGGTAAGTTGTCCTACTTGGGCCATGTTATGAGAGGCGAAAAGTACGCACTGTTACATCTGATCTTGGAGGGTAAGATTGAGGGTAGACGAGGTGTTGGGAAAAGGCGGGTTTCCTGGCTAAGGAACATCCGAGAGTGGACGGGGCTGAGGACCGTGGAGGAGCTGTTCCGAGCTGCCCAGGATAGGGAGGCCTACTCAAGGGTGATAGTCAACGTTGGGGAGACCTGACAGGACACGGAAAGAAGAAGAGTTAAAAAGCTTATCTTACTGTTTGTATGCGGTGTACGGCAGTGATCAACAGCTCACGAGAAAAATATATTTCTTAACATTTCATAAATAACGTATTAATTTCTTTGCGAAATAAAACCTACAAGTATATCCAGGGCCGCGACCCCCCGCGGTGCGAAAGAGAGCGCCCTCGGAGAGCAAAGCTTTTAACATTAAGCTTCACCCATTCGACAGTCGCGCCCTTGTACAGCTCACCTTTGTTCCATTATAAGGAGCAAATAATGGGAATGATAGTGAACCATGAACGATTCCTCCTTTATCGACGTTTCTACATTGTTTAACGACAATATGGCACCAGAAATTATTAAGAAATACGCCATTATATGGCCTTATGCAAAAACGCATTATGCTCCTGTTTGGGATATTGCATTCTCGATTTTGGACTGCTCGCATTGTTTCCGGTTTCTTTTATTTATTTGCATTATATCATGCTGTGGGAAAATTATAGAAATTGAAATGAAAATACAATACTATACAACTGATTAGGTGACTAGGTGAAGATGAAGAGGATGAGGACCACTTGATATAATCCAAATCAAAAGTGGTGGTTTTTGAAAGGGACGAGGAAATGGAAGTTTGTAACATAAGTGTTATCGAAAAGAACATAGAGAATGTTAATGAATTTGTGTATTTAAGTAGCATGTTCACAGCGGATGGCCAATTAGACGTCGATAGAAGGGTTGGTACGGTAAACAAAGTGAATGAAGCTTTAAAAGTTGTTAATAGAAACAATAATTTAGAAAATGCCCGGTTACATTGGAATATTGATTCCATCCCTTAATATGGAAATGGCAAAATCACTGGCACTGTCCTACTTGCATACAACAAGCAAGAACTACAAATCCTGGTGTCTTGTATATTTGAGGTATACATTGAATATGATCTGTTGATGAATGTGAATAAGTCTAAGGTATTGATTTTCGAAAAAAAAGATGAGACGAAGGACTAGATGTCAGACATTGATACAAACATGCGAAGAACAAGTACAATGGAATTGTATAAAATCCGAAAACCGTCAGACGACAAAATCAGTAAAATTTTTAAAATGAGCAATAATCGTGCTAGTGCATGTAACACGGTGTATAAATACGGAGAAAACTTGTAAGAAGGATGTAACTTCCCCATAAATTTATCAATGCTATGAGGAATCTAGTGAATAATAAATATAAATTAACAGGACACGACTTGCGTGTTATTTTGAAAATATAAGTCCATATAACTTCAATACATGTCACATAGCTCATATTACTGAAACATATTTTAATCACCAAAATATTTTTCGAGAAGTAAAAGTTAACTTAGTATATAATACCGAAATTAAGATTTATATTCGATTTCATATAAGTTTAAAAAAAAATGTCGTTGTAATCTAATAATTTATAAACTTACTATTAATTTAGATAATCCATTGTTTTGGCGGAAACACTTTGATATTTCAACATTATTAACTGTTTAAATAAAAAAACTTTGTTATACATATCATAATTGATTATATTTTGTCGCGACAGCTGTTTCGCTAACCGATGTTAGCATCGTAAGGTGTTACAATCAACTAAAAAATCAACTATAATCAATTGTGATATTTATGACATTTTATTTATTTAAACAGTTAATATTATTAATTTAGAAAAACGTTTGGAGAATTGTTATAATCAAAGGGAGCGACCTGTTTTTTTTTGCTAGGACATCATCTAATGTTAACAATGTAAAAAAAGTTTTCAAAATTTCTACAATAACATAATGAAACAGTTTGATAATGTCTTTAAATATTAAGAATTTAAATCAGTGGTATTAATAGAAATAACTCATTATTAAATAATTAGGTTGGCTTGAATCCAAGTTCCCTGGATCAGGAGCTAAGCATTCTGTCTCCTAGACTACCACCAGGTTGCGATGTGAAATTATCTGAATACACACAATAGTTCTAGCATGTAAATTTTAAAACTATGTTTGAATGAAATCAATAAAATATTATAACATAAATAAAAAGCATGATAAATTAACTGGATATAATCCAAATAGTAACTTTAAAAAAATCAAAGCAAAATTCAACCCAATAATAATTATTCTTTTTCTTCTTCTTCTGATTGTAGATCTTGCAATCTGTTTATGAAGGATATCAACTTTCTTCCTGTGATGAAGACGACCAGCCTTCTCTCCATCTCTTTGGTGGTCGTCCTGGTGGTCGACGGCCCTCTGGAGTCTCGTGCATCACGATATTAGGAATTTTTGCTGGATTCATTCTCTCGATGTGGTCCCTCCAGAATCGTCTTCTCTGCCTACTCCATCTCACTATGTCATCAATTTTGCAGGATTTGCGAAGGATTGCTATCTCTATGGGTTCTCCCAACAATAGGTCGCAATGTTCTCATTTCTGCTACTCTTAAGAGATGTTTGGTTCTGACAGTATATATTCCAATAATATTTACATACTAAAACAAATTAAATCTGTAAAACGTTCTAACAAATGAATTATATTTATATCAATCAATTAATTTAAGAATTTGAGAAGCAATTTTATTTTATAAAAATAATTGAATAAGACCTTTGAGAATTGCAGACCATTGTTCGAAATAAAACGTATTTTGATATAAAAACGGATGTACCGAACCGAATAAGTTGCATTGCGCAATCGGTGAATAGAAAACCAAAATTATATATCTGTAATGAGTGGATTGACCCGGCCGTGAAATTCGCCAAGCAGGGACAAAGGACGGCGGCGAATGTCCTTATTATGACAGTCTATCAGAGCGTGAGGTATATTTATGTCAATAGTAAAAAGTTAAGTGCATTGTTGGCCCAACTGAAGGCCCAGTGACTTGCTCTTAATCGATTATTTCACGTCAATACTCGCCCGTACGTCTCTAACGGCTAAACACTTCTAACGAGGGATCTCTCTAAGAGAAAAAAATTGTTATACTTTTTAAACAAGAAAAAATACGTTGAGAGAAATTTTATTTGCTTTCATTTTTTGTTTTGTTTCTTGAACAATGATCTAAACCTTCATATTAAATAATGAAAAGATTTTTGCGCAACCGGTGTATCTATTACATTTGATAATGCCTAAGAAAGGCGAAACATGCCATTCCCATTAATTATAATAAAACTTCTATAATGACCTTCTTCTACTATGACCAAAAACTTCTACTATGACCAAAAAACTTCTACTATGACCAAAAAACGTCTACTATGATCAAATTAATCAAATTCTAAAAGGCGGCCACATTCGAAATCGGAATAATCGACGTGCGTGCAATGTAGAGGAAGCCCGAGAGGTATGCCAGGACAGAGCATTGTGGCGATCCATCCTCTCTGCCTACCCCTCCGGGAAATTGGCGTGATGGATAGTTAGTTAGTTAGTTAGATAACTTCTAGAAAACGGACGTTTTCACAAAAGCATTCTTGTTCCGTGCCGCTTGGAGCAAGTTCTCATTTTCATTATGTGAATTATTTTAACTAAATAACTAACTAACGATCACGCCGTCTCCCCGAGAGGGTAGGCAGAAAGAATGGACTGCCACACTTTAATCGATGCGGCATTCCATCCTTCTCTTTTCGCCGGTGTGATGGGTTGTGAACCTCATCGCCACCAATAGGCATCTCCCGCACACACTTTGATCGTCCAACGTCTACAAAATAAATCTAAAACAGATTATACATAAAACAATGATATAAAATAAAATAACAAATAAAAATAATTTCTTTTAGATGGTGCGTCAGCTGGACGATCCGGACATTTGTGTTTATTTAATTTTTATTCCACGTTAACCACTGTTTTTTTTAAATGAACTGTAATTAAGTACCGAAAACAGTCCGACACCAGCAAAACTTTAAAATAGTATTGAAGAATTTATTCAAATTGTCATTGGAACAAATTGTGGCGATCAAAAAATTATTTTATAACAGGCAAAACATGTCATTCCCATAAAATATATTATAATAAAACTTGGGAGAATGTCGTTTTAAATACCATTTAATTATTAATACGGATGAAAACGTCTATTTTCTAGAAGTTTTATTATAATTTATGTGAATGACATGTTTCGCTAGTTTAAGACATTATCAAAACATAAAATTGGATTCATTGAATATAATTGATGTACCGGAATCTTTTCATAAATGGTCACAATTCGCAAAATTGCACACATTTAAAGTATGCACATTTTCTATTCCAGTATTTACGTAAATTTCTATAAATATATGTAACATATGATACATAAATAAATTTTCAACCAAACAGCATGACGTAAAATAAATGGCCAACATTCTCCAGTGATTTTACGCAATTAACATAAATCAAAATATGTAAATCATCAAATTAACAAATGAAATAAGTTCTCAATTCAAATAACGGCGGCTGGGATCTCTCGGGGTGTTTATGCCACTTCATTTACACGCGTTTATCTATTCAAAGGGCCTCATCGACGCCACGAGGGATGATGAATGGAGGGGAGTGGACGTGTCCCCACACCGCATCTGTCGTCAAACGTCATTATTTAAATTCAAATGCGTGTATTTAAATCATAACTATTACGGAATACTGCCCCTAAAATCACGCTCGTTACAGGGGGTCAGATGTGACAGCTACTATATATTCGCAAGTAAAGTAAATGAAATTTATTATTAATATTCGATTTGAAGAAGATATTTCAATATTTTTTCTGGTGGAGTGTAACCTTTAATTCTCATTATTCATTTTATATAAAATAAAATCAAATCATATCAGTTTATGTTCACAACAGACATTACAAACAAAAATATTGTTTAAGGCATCCATTTGAGAACGGATAAAATACCAGGAACGCATGAGAGATGGTTCGACATTAAGAAGACAAGATCCTCTCTAAAGTCAAGAATATTTGTCTTCTGAACGTACTTTCACTAATATAAAAGACGTTGATCTCCGAGGAGACCGCTTTTAGCAGACTAATTACTCTTCCCATCAGTGTCACCAGAGGCAGGTTGGTTCTGGCGGCTGTTACGTAAAACAATATATGCTCTCGCTGTCGGAGATATCTGTCAGGGACAAAAAGTCCAATATCATTCATCACGCCCGTGTTCTCGAAATATCCCCGGATTAATCTAAATAAATGGCTTTTGAAAGGTGGTCCCCAACATTACCAAAGAAACGTCATTATTTTAATAGATCTGTCGATCTGTTACCCAGGAATTATGTCTCCCGAGATGATGAGGTCCAACTGTCCCTCCTTCTCTTAGGTGGGCGGTGTCCGGAGGGGATTTCGTTAGAGGCTGTATATACGATATATGTCTGTCATATCCATTCTGGCTACATGGTCCCTAGATTATTTTCTTCTGGATTTATTGTTACTAACTAGTATCGTTCATCGGACGTTTGAACGAGTCCCGTCAAAATGCTACGGATGTTTACGAAATTTTATTGTGAAATATTTGAATGTTCAGTAATCTAGTCTTAATCGTTTATTTTTTTTTACTTTATTATTTTTTTGTTACTTTTTAGCTAACTTATTTATACCTAACAATGTCTTATATTTCGCAACATGATCTCATCTTAGGACAAGATGAATTAATATAAAATTATAAAAAAATCTTTTTGTTTGCTTGCACTATGTTTTGTTAATCACAGTAAATCGACGACTTTCGTGGGCAACAAGTGCTATGACCGCCACACGGAAAGTACCAGGTTCGATTCCCTGCGATAGCAGTGTGATTGTCACACTGCCCTTAATCTGGCGTAGAATTCACATGACAATAAAATGGAAATAGATTAACTACCTATCACATGTCACGAGAATCAATATGAAAGCTATCCCCTTAATTTGATTTGGCTCGAGCTGTAATGATGTAAAGAGCGATTCAAAGTAATAATCATAATAATAATAATAAAACTATTTTTATATGACCGCCCTTTATTAATTGTTAATTTATTTGTACCATGGTTTCTTTGTCCATTCTCATCGCTCATAAACAATTTTTTAACCATGTTTCCCTAATCCATTCATTTTATATGTAAAACCATCTATGTGATCTGTTTTAATTCTACTTAGGATGCAGTCTTAACTTTTTCCGTATTTCATTTTCATGGTATTCCAATCTTCATAGTTTTACAGCATATTTTTTTGAGTGATATTTCCGAGTTTATATATTTATTAATTACAATTATATTTTTACTACATATATATCAAGTTTCTATGTCTAATTCCTCGCAGAGGATATTCCGCCGGAATGATCCACAATAAATTCCTTTATGTAGAATATTATGAGTATCATTAATGTCACAGGGGCGCTAAGTACACTACTCGACTGACTTAATGCGAAGTGACATGATACGGGGTCGGGAAGGGTGGTTTGCGTTATATTAAGGGATGATTTTTTTTTTGGTTTGTATTTCCACTTTTAACAGAAATTATTCATATTTAAGGTATTTGAGATCGGTGTTCACTTTGAAAATAAAATTTTATTATACACCATACGCAATGCAATATCTTCTAAAAAGTATATGTTAAAAGTAAAAAGTATATGTTAAAAGTAAAAAGTATATGTAAAACAGAAGTTTTCATTCTTTTCATGTTAATAGAAAAAAATAGTAATTTATCTGAAACCTTAGTTCAATGGGTCTTATAATTTATTTAAAAAATAATTTTTAATAATACATTTAACCTAGTAATACAGTATTCACATTTAAAAGTTTCAAAGTCTAATAGGTTTTTCCTGGATTTTGGGATGCTTGGGCCAATTTCAGTGTGGTGGTTTCCCGTTGCTCTCTACATTTTTGTATACAACAGGTTATTTGAACCCAATTACTGTGTACTATTTTATAGCTATTGATTCCTATGACACCACAGTCTATCGCCATTTTCATTATCACGTGAATTCTCTAACAGACTAATGACAGCGAGAGATTATTTTTTCTAAACGTCATCGCTGAGAATCGTACTCGGGACCTTTGGTGTGGTAGTCATAGCTATTACCATTCTGCCACGAATGCCGTCAATATTCAGTTTAAATATTGGTTTCAAAATTCTGTTTGGAGCTTATTCATAAGAGACCATAGTTTACTTGGTATTTAGAATCTTCACAATTTAAAATGGTACATACAAGATTTAAGAAGTGATAAATTGGTACAGAGTAATATCTTCAGCATCCCTCTCGATAAATCTCCCGGCAGGACGGATGGGGTTGGAAGAAATCGGAAATAAATACTGTTGGGTGTCACGGAGAAGTGACCGCCGCAATAAAGTTGCTAAGGGTGGAATTGTTCATTGTTTCGTATGTTTACTCCATTTTAACGTCAGACGGTTTCATGCGTCCTAATGGTATGAGTTATCTTAAGAATGTAGAAAATCCCATTTTTTTAAAATTATTCTAATGTCAATATTGTCAAACTCTTGATCAAATCGCTTACATTATACTTTGGAAACATTCAGTTCTAACTAACTAAACATCACGCCGTTTCTTAGGAGGGGTAAGCAGAGAAGAAGGACCGTCCCACTGTTCCGTCCAAACATATCTTTCGAGATTTCTCTACATACTACGACTTTGAATGTGCCCTCCGTTCAGTTATTGGTTAATTTGATCATTCCAATTAACCAAAATTTAGTATACAGATATTTTAATTGTAATAGGTTTAAAAATTCTGTAAAAAATATCTATGTTTTAATGCGTTTAGTGATTTTTATAATATTGACCAAATAGTTGTAAAATAAAGTGCAAGGAAGGGATCTCCATGTTCTGTGTTAGTTACTATAACTAAAAATCTGGCGCCAGTGGAAATGACACAAAGTCAGTGAAACCTTCCACCAAAATGACAAGACTAATTGAGACAGGGCCTTATTTAGGGCCATCCCTACGATAAATGTCTGAAACACGTAATCGACCACGAATCAATCAAAAATAATTACCACCCAAATGGATGGTTCATCTAATTTCCAATGTTTGATAGTTTAGAATACCCAATGAGAAATCAGTTGGGCATAGCTAAAGGTAAGAACCGTTTTATTTCAGGTACAGAAAATGTAAACATTAGTCAATATTTTATTTCATGTACCTTGTTGTTGTTGTTGAATATTTATAATCGCGGTCTCCTCGGAGATCGACGTCTTTCATTTTGGTAAGAGTACGTGCAGAGGGCAAATACTCTTGATTTTGGAGAGTATCTTGTCTTCCTAATGTCGAACCATCTCTCATGCGTTTCTGGTATAGTACACTATATATAATACAAAATATTAATAAACCTATTCTCAATAGATGCCTTAAACCTTCATTTTGTAATGTTTATTGATGAAATAAATTGATTTGATTTGACTTGATTTATATGACGTTCCATTGACTTCTTACTAATGACTAATTATACAATATCTCTCTGACTTATGGATAAAATAATTCAATAATAAAGGGTTAAATAGTTTTTTTTCAACTCTATTATAAATTATAATGAAAACGCTATTGTTTTATTGGTTTTACGGAGATTTTTTATTTATTATTCTCAAAATCGCTTTCAAAATGTTTTGAATATGTCCTCGCAAGGCGAAACAAATTTGTTACAAGTTTTTTATCTCTGGAAAACCAATAAACCAATCACGTTTTCATTATAATTTATAATTATAAACTGTTAAATTGTAAAACTCTGTTTTCACGTATCACAATTGTATTTTTTATGTTGACATCATCATGTGTTACAAAAACAGAGTATTATAATTAAACAGTTTATAATGTTGAAGTAGGTATCATAGTGTTTCGCCTAAAATAATGGATTATTTAAATTGTAATTATTTAAGGGTGCTAAGGGGCTATGTATTTTTTATTTTTGTAAAGATTTATCTAAAATGAAACCATTGTGCTCTGAGGCAAATACAGCGCTGCTACTTGGAAGTCACGAGGACGACCCCTCTCCCTGGCAATACCGTGCCGCCGGCGGTTTATTTATTTATTTGGCCACACATATATCCAGTCACCGCCGTTAGATCACACTTAATGTCCTTGGCTCCTGCCCCGTGACATTTATATCCGGGGGTGGGACCGACTCGGGATAAGAAGTGTAGGGCTGATAGAGGACCGCATTTTAATGCAGGTTAAGGGATTTTTTGATATCTTTTACATGGTTTAGCCGGGCATACAAAAACGAATGCTTCATAGTTAAACCAGTAAGGTGTAACTGATACGAAGTGGTAAACTTTGCTTATAAAGTTCTATATTTTTTAATGACCATTAGACCAATTGGTTTCGCAAGGTTCATAATGTGTAATAATTGAGTTGATAGCCTTTCACATTGCATTAATATAGATTTTCTGCTTAATGTTTACATCTAAGCTTAATAGATGGCGCTAGTGTAGATTGAACTAAAATATGTGAAATGTTCCATCTTTCAAAAATAATTGTTACACGTGGTGGTCGTAAGAAGGGCGAAATGGGGTATGTTTTATTACATAAAGCGATCGCTTAACCCAACCAATGATAGGTCATAAGTCCTGTAAACGCCTCGACCACCATATTCTTTTTTCAAAATAATTTACGTCTTCGTCTCTATTGAGATACAATTAATCCTTAAAAAGACTTGTCTGTCCCAGTCTGTCGATGCCAGTAAGCTTGGCGTAACCAGTGGCTGTCGAAGTAAATACAAAAGTGAAAGTTGTTATTAAAATATAGTTTTACTTAATTATTATTTATAGTTACTTTCGTAAATAGATATCACTAAAATCATTAGATGGTTTCGAATGTATTTAACCTTCATCGTCATTGATTTAATTTATACAGAAATCATAATTATGGATTTTCACAATTATATGCTTTAATTATCTTAAAAAAGGCACCAGAAGACGGTCGAGCCACCAAAACCGGTCGTAGCCATAAACCTAAGAGGAATAAAACGTATAGTATTGTATATACTACAAAAAAAAAATAATAGAAAAAATATTTGCGTTATTTATTTTTATACCACTTAAAATCTTTAGTTTATGATTTTATTTAAAATTCGATAAGATTAAATCGAATTTAATTGAAGAAGACGTAATATCAGAAAAAAATGTAGTTAATATATAAATGAACCTGTACACGTAATCAAAGTTATAAAATGAAATTTCCTGGAATACGCAATAAAAACCGTTCCACGGGGTTAAGATTTCATACTGTATTTAAGGGTAGCTACCGGAGGGGAGGTATTTGTCACAGAATCCTTTTGTCTGATCTCACTATCCGGGAAATGAAAAGAAAAATTCAAATTATAAATATATTTTTCTAACTCTAGTCGGCAACGAGTTTTCACCGATTTTAATACTTATTTGTTAATCGTTTTGTACCTATCAAGATAACAACCCTGAATATGGAGACAGCAACGATCTTCGAAACGTCGCCCGAGAAAGACAACACGGATATAATCAAGATCCCAAAGAACATATTGCTATTAACCATGAAAATCTACGGAACCATTTTAATGAACCAATTATTAAAAAATAAAAATATATAATGAGTCAGACGAGAAAATAACTAAAAGAAAACAAATTTCTCTGGTATACTCGTACTAGTGTAAGAGGCCATGTATGCACTATGAAATACTGTAAAAAAACGAATAGACCAATTCCGAAAGATATGATTAATAATTTATTTTGAAGTTTATGTATTATGATTTTCGCCAAACTCTCAGAACATTTACTAATACTTTAGAAAGCGAAGCTTTGTCAGTATAAAAATGCAAAGATTCCAATGTAGAAATAATTTCAAGGAATATTCGTAATATAATATTTTTACGTGATAACCAAACGAATGACATTTTAGCCGCGGAAATAAAATATGCTAACGTAAAAATGTATTTTTCTTCCCATTTTTCACGCCCGAGGAAAATTTATTAATGCGAAAAATGAAAAATTACTACTGGTGAGAATTCAATTCTGATAATTAAATGCTTACGCTACGGGGATGTCCCTAGAGCTGTTCACCCCCTTCCTCGTCCTTCGCACCCCACCCTATCACCGGCTACCTCCACTACCCTATCTAACATTATTTGAGAGTTTTCACGCTTCTGTTTTATTACGATTTTTTCGATATTATTCGGTTAAGGCTACCCTTCCAATATGAAAAATCTTTAAACAATTTTTAATTTTTTTTTTATCCATTTATTCATTGACTTATTTAATCATGACCGATTACATTAGCACTACCCAAGTATTATCTGGTTTTTCAGGATTTTAAATTATATTCTTATACATATAAAATAATAAAATAATAAAAAAAACACAAAAAATATTATTATAATTGATGTCAACTAGTTTCGCTTGAACCCAAGCTTCATCAGGGTAATATAATAACTTATTATGCATGACACGATGTATGAATGTTGAGGAAGCGAGTGAAATATGTCAGGAAAGAAAGGTGTGGCAGTCCATTCTTTCTGCCTACCCCTTCGGGGAGACGGCGTGATGGTTATTTAGTTAGTTATTTAGTTATATTACCCTGATGAAGCTTGGTTACAAGCGAAACTAGTTGGCATCAATTATAATAACCTCGATTAAATACAAAGCGTTTTAAATATGTGTGCAATATGTGCACCATCTAAAATAATAACATTATGTGTTAAATTATTTTTATTATGTTATTATTGTATTTTAAATTATTTGTTTTAGATTTATTTTGTGGATGTTTCACGATCGAAGTGGGCGCGGGAGATGCCTATTGGTGGCGATGAGGTTCGCAATCCATCACACCGCGTCTCCTGCGGGGCGAAAAGAGAAGGATGGAGTGCCGCATCGGTTAAAGTGTGACAGCCTACCCTTTCGGGGAGACGACGTGATGGTTAGTTAGATAGATGGCGAAAAAAAACAGCTAAACATTCAAAAATACCAGGAAATATTAGAACTTAAAAGCGATTATTAAATATAAGGTAAACATGGAGACTCCCGATTTCCTGTTTAAGCCGCCTACCCACTGCTCCGACACTCTGTACCCCATCGGGACGGAATATATGGTGACACCTCGGCTCATGTATAAATGCATGTTGACGACGCGTTTATGCGAGTACCCCGTGTTATGTTGTAGGGGTGGGGGCGGAAGGGGGCAGTGATTGAATGCGAGAGTTAGGGGTATAATTATGTGGCGGGGTAGTACTGTCATATTATTCGGTGAGCTAAACGGCTTTGGTTCGATCCTACTGAAAAAAATATAGCAAAAATTAATGAATAAAAAAAAAACAATTTCCAACAATACATAAAACAAAATAATGAATCGCTGAAGGTATAAAAATGATATTTGTATGATTATATCAAATCAAATCATAATATGTTTGTATTTTTAAAACACTATTATTACATATCACAATTAATTTATGAGTTAGTCGCTACAGGTTATTCGCCTACCTCTGTTGGAATCATCAGGTATTACAAACAACTTAGTAACAGTTCTTGGAAACACCTGATGATGCCAGCATAGGTTGACAAAACAGCTGTCGTAACAAACTCACGCTCGACGACCTTTATGGCCGAGTGGTAAGTACATTGACTGCCACCCCGAAGGTTCCGGGTTTGACTCCCGGCGAGGACAGTGTGATTGTTACACAATCTTTGGTCTGGTGTAGAATTCACCTGACAATAAAATGACAATAGATTAGGTACCTATCACATCTCATAATAATCAATATAGACGACCTTAGTGGCCGAGTGGTAAGTGCATTGACTGCCACCCCGAAGGTTCCGGGTTCGATTCCCAGCGAGGGCAGTGTGATTGTCACACTGTCTTTGGTCTCAGACAGGGGGCATCTATTTGAGAACAGATAAAATACCAGGAACGCATGAATTTCGACTTTAGGAAGAAAATATACTCTTCAGTCAAGAGTATTGGTCTTCTCAACGTATTTACATTAATACGAAAGACGTCGATTTCCGAGGTGATCGTGTTTAGCAGACTGATTCACCAAATACGGCATCACCAAAGGCAGGATAGTTATTGCATTAGGCAGATCTCGAGATATTCCAGAATTATGTGAAGGTTTAGCAACACGTGCGTTTATTTCAACTACATATATAAAATTAAGGCTAAACAATTTATTAAGAGCTAAGGCATTAAAACTATGGAATTCCATGGTCCTCGTAACACACTTTGGAAATTGAAAAATAACGTTGTTAATTATCTACTAAAATATTACTATTTAGGCTAAGTAAAACGAATAAAAACGTCTGTTCTTTAGAATTTCTAATATATTTTATGTGAATGACATGTTTCGCCTGTCTAAGGCATTAGCAAATTACAAAGATATTTGATAATGCCTTTGGCATGCGAAACATGTCATTCACATACAATATAATAAAACTTTTAGAAAAATTACATTTTCATTCGTATTACTTACTTAACATGGAGTTTTCAGGAAACAATAAATATATTTAGGATTTCAATAAATATATTTTTGTTCAATATATATTATAATGGTCTTCAATAAATCTTAAATATCACTACAGAGTTAGCTGTCGTGAAACTTGAAAAGAATTAACAATTCAATAAATGATTTACAGAAAATAAGTCGACCAGGAAGACCCCCGAAACGGTGGAGAGAAAGCTGGAGTTCAGCGTCTCAAGAGGACCCGCCTGAAATGATAGACTCCTGAGTCTACCAATAGTGAAGAAGAAGAAGAAGAAAATAAGTATGAAAGTTCACCATAACAGCTAAATCGGTGGTTGTTTAAGCTGGGTTCTCAAGAATTTCGATTTCTTAGATTTCTTAGATCAAAAAATTCCATAGGAAAAAAACGCATGGAGAGGGAGAGCGGGCCGGTCACTCCAAATCACCCATAATTGAGATGAGGCGCTCTGGGAAGTGTTCCCTCAAAACTGCCATCCCGTGACAGAAATCCCGTGTTTATGTGAACCGTTCAGGGACCCTAAAATATTTGAAAACTAACATCCAGGTAGAAATTGCCAAGATAACGCCGGATATGCTGGCAAGAGTCATGACAAACGCCAGAAATCGGTTTACTCAGCATGGAGAATGGGACGTCACCTACCTGATTTGATCTTCAAATGCTAAGTAAAACAAATTTTAGGTATGTACCTACATTATAAAAAACATATTAAAAATTTCGGATTCATATAATGGATTTTATTAAGTTTTGAGAAAAGGAAGTTATGCTGCCGCACCCTTGAACATCCGTAGGCCTCAACGGCAAGCGCACGCTCCTCACTGTTCCAACGCATGATGCCGACTAAACTGTGTCCGCTCCGCTACAACGTTAACCGACTGAATGGCGCGCATTTCGAATAAGGTAGTTATGCTGCCGCACCCTGTACAGTTATGGGTGTTAAACAACAGTCGCGGTTTTCACTCACACTACTCTCTGTGTTGAAATACAATAAATTTGTTATTGTGACAACTGCGTAATTTAAAAAAAAAAGTTGCCGCAGTCGGAAGAATTGACGTGCGTCAATGACTCGTTGTATGAAAGTGGAGGAAGAAGGAAGCATTTTAGAGATCTATTTCAATCAGTAATGCTACATTGAAAAAAAAAAGAAAAATATCACTAGACTACAGATTATTAGTGCTGTTTTCACAGTAAATTATTGAATATTTCCTTAAATAAGAAATATCTTTTAAAGAAAAATTAAAAACGCTTTTAATACTGATGATACGCTTTTAACAAGAAATAGATGAATACGAGTACATTTGTAAATTGAATCGGAACCTCTCTTTTTAAAATAACGAACAAAATTTCTATTTTTCCTAAATCTTTGAGGAATTTGAATTTATGGAGTTCTTAATAAACTGACCAGTAGCAGTGGACAGCAGGATTCTTGTTACATTGTTATACAGGAGAGGGCATTTTACTCCACGAGGGATGACATTCTCCCGTTCGTAGTCATGTGAGGTAGGGGTATGCAAACTTTTTTCAATACATAATTTTTTAAAACACATTTTTTATGAACACATTGAATTAAAAAAAATTTTCATGGATTAATGACAGGGTGTTTTTGTTTTGTTTTATTTATCTCAATTTGTTTAATAATGTTTATACATTCATAACTGGGAGAATAAACATATCGAGAAATATAAAAATAAAAACAAAGTACTATCGATATTCGGTTCCCTCCTAAGGGTATCTTTTAAATAGAATTCTACGAGATAACATTTTATAGCATATTTGGGCAATCAAAGCAAAGTGGACTAACTTACATTATGTTTTTTATATTAACCAACGAATATTTTTAAATATTTAAATGCAAAAACCAAAACAAAACAGTCCCATCTAAAGAATATTGTTGGAACTAAGTTTAGTCCGTTTTTGAATCGAAGAAACATAAGTTTTACACACATTCCCATAGTTAACTCAATATTGGCCATCATGTGGGTTAGTCCACTTTTGCTTTGACTGCCTCATATTATTGTTGGTGTTTTCGTGCCGAATTTGTACGTTTTGAATTTTTTGGATATGTGGAAGTGAAGCATGAAACTGGCAAAGAAGGATGAAAGTATAATAGAATAAATGTAATAGAAATTAGATCTTTTAGACTCTCAAAATGAATACTGAAAAATACCACAAATTAAAATATAATATATATTCGAAAAAATCAAGTTACGTTTTTTCAATATTTATAAGAAAGGTTTCCAACCCCTGTGCCCTAGAAGGGATGATTAAGGGTGTTGCCATAGCTAACCGGACACCCCCGCCGCAGCTGACAAACTGTACTTCCGGAGCGAGGGAAAATGTTTATCCGGTACCTACTTATGGAGGAATGTGCTGACGGCGGTACTTTGGGAACACAGAGATTAAAATGAGATTTATGTACAAAGACTTTCATGTTGATATTAAACATTTTAACCGCTACAAGTTACAATTATCATTCTAAATTCAAATTAAAACTAAACATATAATTTTATGATAGTTATTAGAACTTATTTTTATTAACGAATGAATTACGAGAAACCTTTTCTAGATGGTTTATTATATTTTATGGAAAAGACATATTTCGCATTGCTAATATAAGGCATTATCAAGTTTCAATAATTATTTTACGGAAGTAACCGGATTTTTCAAATCAAAATTTAAAATGAATGCATAAAAGATGCAAAAAAGCAGAAAGTTAAGAGAACCGTTAAAATCTTGAATTGAAAATTTAGTTTGTTCTATTTAAACTTTTAGTTTTAAAAAGCGTATTTTTTACTTAAATTTTTTATTTTCTGCTTTTGTTGCTGATAACATATTGTTTAATAATATAATATTTTTATAAATTAATAATATAATATTTTTATAATTATACGTAAAATTACAGATTTACTATTATACACCCAAGAACAGGAAAATTCATACCTACATATTTATTATTTAAAAGAGTCAATTAAACACAATATGAGCAAGGTGAAACATGAATTCATTATTCCCATAAAATACACGAATAGTTTTTATCAATATTAAAAATAGTCTCCAATAATTGATGGCTGTGGTTTTTATTTTGTAAAACTCCACAAGTATAAAATAATATAAACGCAATTGTTTTCTTGGTTTTACAGAGATTTTTTATATATAAAAATAAATTAGTGAAAACAGGCGAAACAAATGTATCAATTTTATTTGTATTTTACTTTGGAGTTCAAGTGCCAACCCTTATTTATGTAAGTGAAGCTTGGAGATGGCAAAAAAATATGAAAGTATGATAAATGCCGTAGAAATGAGATAACTGAGAATTATGTTTGAGAAAACGATATGTGACTGAATACAGAAGGACGAATTCAGTAATAAATGTAAAGCACATGATTTGATAATAAATAAAACAAAAAAAGGATTCCTGAGATGGTTTAGACATATGAAAAGAGACGATTTAGACGAGAGAAAAATGGTTTAAATGTTGTATACACACAGTTGAAGACCAAGGAAATCATGGCTCGACCAAATTAATCAAATACTAAAAGGCTGCCACATTCGAAGGCGGAAAAATCGACGAGCGTGCATGTTATGATGTATGAATGTAGAGAAATCTAGAGAGGTATGTCGGGACAGAGCAGTATGGCAGTCCATCCTCTCTGCTTACTCCTCCGGGAAAACAGCGTGATGGTTAGTTAGATATAAATAAAAATCTATCTAAAATAAAAAAAATAATCTCTTCTGATTTTCTGCTTAATGCTTCCCAACCATAATAGATGACGCTAGTGTAGAGTGAACTAAAATATGTAAAGATAAACGTAGGATGCTAGCATATTTACAAGTTCCAAAAAATTGGCAGATGTGGTGTTCATAAGAAGGACGCAATGGGGAATGTTGTTAAACATACAGCGATCGCTCAAGCCAACTTATGACCTGTAAGCGCCTCGGCCACCACATTCGGTTCCTAGAAAAACAATTTACATCTTCGTCTCTATTGAGATACAATTAATCCTTATAAAAAAACAATCTTGTTTATATTATGATTTAGTCTCCAGTAAGAAGGTGAGAAGTTTATTATTTGACATAAAACGGAGCACAGACTATTAGTCTGATTCTCGTCCCTTTAACGCACTATTGCCGGACACAATGCACTATTCTCCAACCCTATTATCGCCCGCGCTTTAGAGCGGAATGTCTTTAATATCCCCTTTAATATTAAATATATTGCATTTTTTCAGTTTCCCCCTCGCCCGCCGCGTGCAGCCCAGGCGGATTGTGAATGCCCACTGTACTAGAAGTGGAGATTACAATTAAATTCCTCGTGCAAAACGTCCTAATAAGGGACGTATGCCCATGAACAGGGTTGTTCAAACGTTGATTTTAAATTCAGCTATGCCTTTTTGGCAAAACATACAAATTTAATGATTCTGTCGATGCCAAAGACCCTGGCAAAACCGGTCGCTTTAAAATTGAAGACATGAAGTGGAAGTAGGTAATAAAAAACATCATGGAATTTTCAATGAATTAAGACACTAATTTTTCCACTTTTGAGTTTATTTTTCTCGACATATTTCGAAGGTCACCTTCATCATCGAGAGAACGTTATAAACTAACCAAAAGTATTACAAAATGAGTGCAAGAACCTGGCAATGCATTTATCTTTGTATTGTTAAGTTCTTGGTACTCGGCCTAAGTTAACTAACACATTTTATGTATGTCTCTAGGTTCTTGCATACATTTAGTAACAATTTTGGTTAGTTTATATCGTTCTCCCGATTATGAAGGTGCAACCTTTTGAAACATGTTTAGAAAAATAAACTTAAAAGAAAATAGTATTTTAATTCATAAAAAAACATTATTATGGAATTCAGCAGTATTCAGTTCATCTTAAATATATATAGTTATATTTAATTATTATTAAAATTATTTATTTATTATTTCTTGAACAATGATGTAAAACTACTCCATATTAAATAATTAATACGAATGAAAACGTAAGTTTTTTAGAAATTTTATTAGACTCGTATTTTATGGGAATGACATGTTTTGCCCTTCTACATTTGATAATGCCTTAGAAGGGCGAAACATGTAATTCCCATAAAATATAATAAAACTTCTAGAAAACTGAAGTTTTCATTCGTATTAATTATTAAAAATTACCTTAATCACGAAATATGGAGTTTTATATCATTGTTTAAGAAATAATAAATTATAATTATATACGGTTTTAAAATATTTACTTCTATTTAATATAAAAAGAATTCCTAAAAAATAACCACGTAAAAGCTCGTAAATGGAAGAAAATTGTATAAATAAATTAATACACATGGTTTTCCAGATGATATCGAAATATGAGTGAATTATAGAGTTTTACTTTGATTAAACTAAATTTTAACATTTCATTGACAACAAACATTTTATGATATACAAAAATGTTTTGTTAATAAAATAATGATCTGCTGTTTAATAACTTAAAAACATGTTTGTAATATGTTTTCCTCGTATGAGTTAACTCGCAGTCACCCTGTGTTTTGGCACCCCGTCATAATCGCAACAAACGAGAACGATCCTTCGCGCATCACCGGACCGCGAAGTAAAATTTTACTAGTTACAGCTTCAGTTAAGTCAGGGGGAGGGAGACCGGCCCGGGGGTAGGTACTACACTGCACCGTTTAAGGGTTAAGTTTGAGGATTATTTATACTCTCTTTTGAGACAGGTATTGACTTCCTTGTCGTCCTACACTAACTAACCATCATGCCGTTTCCTCGTAACAGAAAGTTAACAGAAAGGATAAACTACCACACTGCTCTGTCCTGACACACCACTCGAACTTACTCTACGTTCATACATCGTAAAAATACGCTCGTCGATTTTTCCGACTTCGAATATGGCCGCTTTTTAGCAATCGATTTGTTCATGCCATGTTTTCCATGGCCGTCCTCGGGTTTCTTTTCCATTCACATTGCATATATACAATTTTTTTAAGTATTCTTCTCTCATCTATTTTTTTCATATGTAATTTCATTTATTTATTTTAAATATATCTAAAGCATTACAGATTTTTTTTCAAATACACTAAAGATACAAGTTAGAAATACACAATAATAAGTAATACACAATAAAATAATAAAAAGAGAGAGAAACATAAGATGCATGACAAATTAATAAAATAAATATAGGTACCATGCA
This sequence comes from Lepidostoma basale, assembly GCA_022606425.2. NCBI lineage: Eukaryota > Metazoa > Arthropoda > Insecta > Trichoptera > Lepidostomatidae > Lepidostoma > Lepidostoma basale. The sequence continues at coordinate 137,880 of JAHDVF020000471.1, read as the reverse complement.
ATTATAATAAAGATAGTACTTCCCTCAGATGAGCTAAACTATCACAAAATACGTCAAACTCCGAGGTGACATGATTAAGCAACGATATTGCTCTACCTACCAGCATAACCATTAGCAGGTTGGTTCTGCATCGTGAGAGATAAAACAATCTATGGCCCCTTTGTCGAAGATAATTATCAGGGACGAACAGACCTACATCACTCAGGATTTCTGAGTTGTGCATACAACCGCGTATCAGTCGAAAGAAATGAACACCCAAGTGAATCTCTCGTTTCCTCTCGAGTGACTGGTAGCCCAGCATCCCTAGCAAGAAATCAGTCGAAAAGAGCCACGGGTAATATCCATACTCCCTAAGATATACGAGTATATCCTAACTATCCAAGTGATTATTATTTAATTTTATTTTGGATGCAATCATTTGTCTTTAATTGTGCTTAATGATCTCATTTCTAGGGCCTACTTTTATTATTCTTCTCCTAGCTCCACGCTCCACCTCCATACACAAGAATTGCCAATAAAACTCCAATATGTACCTATTATCATATTTGCTTCAGAAGATATAAAGTCGAACCTCTCATAACGAGAATAATTCGTTCCAGAATACTCGTTATGTGAAACACTCGTTAAGCGAAACAATTTAAGCAATAAAAAATCAATGTAAAATACGGTAATGCATTCCATGTTGATTTTTTTTCTAACGTTTATTCAAATATAATTATATACTTAAATTGTTAGGAGCGTAATAACCTGGAATGTGATTTCGATTTGTAAAAAAGCAATTAAAAATCTAAATAACTATAATAGTTTATTAATTATGAGTTTTAGACAAATAATTCATTATTTTTTACTATAAATCTATTTTCAAAATTTGGTAAAAATGTGACGCAACATTATCATTGAATACAGTTTTTCAACGCATAACCACACGTCATTCGTTATGCGAAATTTCGCTCGTTAACGTTATTTTTTCACAATCTGTTTTTCTCGTTATGCGAATTACTCTTTATGAGCGGTGCTCGTTATGAGAAATGCTCGTTATGAGAGGCGCTCGTTATGAGAGGTGCTCGTTATGAGGGTTTCTCGTTATGAGAGGTGCTCGTTACGAGAGGCGTTCGTTATGAGAGGCGCTCATTATGAGAGGTGCTCGTTATGAGAGGCGCTCGTTATGAGAGGCGCTCGTTATGAGAGGCGCTCGTTATGAGGGGTTCTCGTTATGAGAAGTGCTCGTTATGAGAGGCGCTCGTTATGAGAGATGCTCGTTATGAGAGGCGCTCGTTATGAGAGGTGCTCGTTATGAGGGGTTCTCGTTATGAGAAGTGCTCGTTATGAGAGGCGCTCGTTATAAGAGGTGCTCGTTATGAGAGGCGCTCGTTATGAGAGGCGCTCGTTATTAGAGGTGCTCGTTATGAGGGGTGCTCGTTATGAGAGATGCTCGTTATGAGAGATGCTCGTTATGAGGGGTTCTCGTTATGAGAAGTGCTCGTTATGAGAGGCGCTCGTTATGAGAGGCGCTCGTTATAAGAGGTGCTCGTTATGAGAGGCGCTCGTTATGAGAGGCGCTCGTTATGAGAGGCGCTCGTTATGAGAGGTGCTCGTTATGAGGGGTTCTCGTTATGAGAAGTGCTCGTTATGAGAGGCGCTCGTTATGAGAGGCGCTCGTTAAGAGAGCTGCTCGTTATGAGAGGTGCTCGTTATGAGAGGTGCTCATTATGAGAGGTGCTCGTTATGAAAGGTTCCACTGTATTTCTATTTGCAAATACCAAATTATGATTACAAACAGAATGCTTCACACGTTAATGATGTTGAATTATCTGGGTTTCCCCGCACAGAGGAAGAAATATAATGGAATCTGCTGGTTGAAAAAAAAACTCGAAATGTAACGAATAGAGTCATCAAAGGAAACATTTGTATTGAAGTTGTCGACAGCACGCGCAGATTTTTTTTATTTCATAAACCATTTTCATACTTTGCACTTGTCAGCGGCGCGCGCAATATCCGCGCACGTGGCGCGCGCGTGCGCAGCGCGTGCATCACTCGGAAGGGGAGCTAATCTTCTTATCCTTTATCTGGTACTTCCCCTTTCGCACGGTCTGCTGAGACTTTCGGGAAATGTTTTTCAATGAATTTGTATGAAATGTGTTAAATAATTTTGAGTATTGTTGGAGAAACGCAAGTACCAACATTTAGATTTAAAAAAATATATATGAATGTAAAAACATCTGTCACCCGAACAATATTAAAAAATAACCGTTGATCCTGGATTTTCAATGACTCAAAAAATGATGAAAGCATCAGTTTTCTAAAAGTTTTATTATATTTTAAATATTTCGCCTTGCTAGGGTATTAGCAAATGATATTGTAATAAAACTTCTATTAAACCAATATAAAATATTTAATATGAAGTTTTATATCATTATTCAAGGACCTTCAAATTTGTAATTATGGTTAGACACGTGTTGCCTTATATTGAAAAACAAATACTTTTAAACAAATCTTTAAAACATATTTAAAATTATAAAGATTTTCAAGAATCTTCGCAGCAAGCAAGCAGCATATCATTTAACCGATTCGTAATATGGCCGACGTGTGAATTTTTATTATTTTTATAAAAATACTGGCATCATGTCGACCTTCGTGGCAGAGTGGTAAGATCTCTGACTACCATACCGAAGGTCCCGGGTTCGATTCTCGGCGATGGCAGTGTGATTGTCACACTGTCTTTAGTCTGGTGTAGAATTCGCGTGACAATAAAATGGCGATAGATTGGCTACCTATCACATGTCATGAGAATCATCAATACAATAGCTAAAATTAATGTGTATACAATAATTGAGTTCCAAACAACCTGTTGTATACAAGAAAAAAAATTAATGAACTAAACAAACAATGGCATTATCAAGGCGAAACAACTATGACAAATGCCGTTTCCCTGGGAGTGTAGGCAGAGAGAACGAACCGCCGCACTACTATATCATGACAGCTTTCTAGATTCCTCCACATTCATACAGCGAGTCATATACGCTCCTCGATTATTCCGACTTTTAACATGGCCGACCTTTAAATTTTTATTAATTAGGTCATACTATATTTTTTTCTCGATCTTCTTCGACTCTGTATTTATCCACATGTTAACGTATACTTTCTTAACCAATCTTTCTTCCTTTTATAATTTTAAATAGTCCAATGTTTTGGCCGAAGCACTATGATACTTCAACATTATTACGGTTAAAATTTAAAACACTGTTATAATATCACAATTTCTTTATATTCAATACAGTGTGACAATAAACTCAGTTTATGACAGTACTTGATGATGCCAACATCGGTTAGCGAAACAGCTGTCGCGACACTTTCAGTGAATAAAAAGAAATTGTCATAATAGAACAGTGTTTTAAAATTTAACAGTAATTTTACAATTTTGTTCATGATGCTTTATTCGGCTCTACATTCCTCCCTGATATCAACATTTGAAATTCTATCATACATCGTTTTACCATAGAAACGTCTAAAGAATCTCAACTTTTTTCTGCTAGTTCCATGCTGTGTTTCTATACATACAGGTTGGAACCAAGACTCTATTGTGAACGGCCATTTTTGCTTTCATTGATCAACATGATATATACTTTTTTGTTTTTAGTATTTTCCCCACATGGCATGATGTGTCCATTGTTAAGTACAGTGAGATAAAACTAAATAATGAAATCAGACACTTAGATTGCAACATATTGGATGGGGTTGGTAATACTTGACGGCATATGTTAGCCGCGAGGGGAGGAAGAAGTTCAATTCATTATCATCCCTCATATTACAACAACCGATAAGATCATTGCATTATTGAGAGTACAAATGAGCTTGGTTTAAAATGTAGAAAAAAAAATCTATAGGATATGCGATTTTATTTTATCTTTTAAATAATCATGTGATTTGTATTCACAGTTGCCTGAGCAATGATGTACAACTCTAATCCAAAACAAATATTTTGATATTCACGATTTCAAAGAGCTTTGAATTCGTTGAAACTTTTTTGACATTACTAGGGATTCATCTAGTGAAAACTCTTTGAAAACATATATTCAAAACTTTTGTATTAAATTTGTAATAACAGGAAGAGTTTAAACATTAAGATTATTAGTTTATTTTGTAATTCGAAATCTAGATTTGATCTTCTCTTTCACATTTGCCTCACTTTGCGTTGTGGATTCACATTTGAATAATTTTTTGATAAAATTGTATTTACACAACACTTTTCACAAACCTGTTTTGGGCCACAGACGCCCTTAATCAGTGTAGAAATATAAACAGTTTAAATTTCTACACTAAGCAAGGGTATCAGTGGTCCGAAACACGTTTGTGAAAAGTATAAAAAAGTGTTTAGAAAATACAATGTTTTAAAAAAAATTTACTAATTTAAACTAATTTCATGTCATATCTCGAAAAGTGGCGTAAAAACAAAATGAAAGCTAATGTCGTTATTTGAAATTTCATGCTAGACGTTCATTGTAAAAAATAAAAATATTAAAAAAAAAAAAACTTTTTAAAATGTATTGTTTATTTAAGAATTAATTGTACCTCAATAGAGACGAATATGTAAATGATTTGGAAATAGAATATGGTGGTCGAGGCGTTAACAGGACTTATGACTTGTCATTCTCCATTCCGCCCTTCTACAAACACCACGTCTGACAATTATTTGAAAGTTTTTAGTTCAATCTACACTAGCGCCATTTATTGAGACCAGAGGTAAGCATTAAGCAGAAAATCTTTATTAATGTAACGTTGTATTACATAAAGCGATCGCTTAACGCAACCAATGACAGGTCATAAGTCCTATAAACGCCTCGACCACCATATTCTGTTTCCAAATAATTTACATCTTCGTCTCTATTGAGATACAATTAATTCTTAATGATTAATACACCCGTAATGGGTAAAATCCAGTATTTGTCTTCAAGTATTTGTATACATTCAAAAAACAAAATGTTGTATATTTAGTTAAAATCAAATAATGTTTACCCAGAAGATAGCAACGAGCTGCCAAAACAGGTCAAATATTAGTAGAATTCAACTAAATATTCATTTTAAAAAGATTTTTTACAACATTTTTTTTAATTTTCATTATTTAAAAAAGATTTTATGGCTCTGTATTTTATTTTCATTATGGAAAGAAAATTGTGGCTGTCCATTCTTTCTGCATACCCATTCGGGGAGACAGCGTGATGGTAAGTTAGTTAAATAAAATAAAAGTTTGCTAAATGATTGATCTATGGAAGTTTTATATAATTTTATAGGAATGACATGTTGCACATAAAATACAACTAGAAAATAGATGTTTAGTCGATATGTTTAAATATTGTAATACTCGTATATGTGTTATGTATAGAATCCCAGAACAATGCTCGAGCGTATAATCAAAATACCAAATCCGATATGAATATTCATAGAGCATGTCAACAAATCTGACGATCAACAAATCCCCCACTCGAGGCGTCGACAGTATATAGGGTAACAACTACCCCAAATTTCCATCAAAACCCATAAGATTTGCGATCGTCATGGCTTATTCACGCCGCCACCCCCGGCGCAGCATCTCGCCGAGATCATATTAAAAACGTCATTTGTTTGTGTGATGACTTCATCATTTTAAATGCTTCCCCTCCGCGATGGTTATCTCGGGGAATCCTCTACAAACGATCCCCCACGAGCGGCCGCCACGTGACGGTCTGAGCCATGAAATTATTTAAGAATCGGCTATCATTGATGTCAGAATTGATCGAATTATTATAACTCCGATATAATTTCGTAATAATATTTATACGAAAGCATGAAATTTTAAGTTTTCGGAAACACATTTCATTAACGATCAGTACATCTAATGTCTAAGTGTTCTTCTACCGACCCTTATGTATGGAAGCGAAGCATGGAACTGGCAAAAGAAGGATAAAAGTAGAATAAATGCAGTAGAAATGAGATCTCTTAGACATGAATGTGTGGCTACTCTGTGTATGATAGAGTGTCGAATGAAAATATAAGAAGTGTATGCGGTGCGAATGATGGTGTCATGAACAAAATAATGAAAGGATCATTAAGATGGTTTGGACATATGGAAAGAATGAATGAAGAAAGAATGGTATGTTAATGATGTAAATGGAACCAGAAATAGAGGAAGACCGAGGAAAACGTGTCACGATCAAATGAATCAAATATTGAATGTCGACCATGTGAGGAGTCAGAGAAATCGACGCCCGTGCATGACACGATGTATGAATGTTGAGGAAGTGAGAGAAATATGTCAGGAAAGAAAAGTGTGGCGGTCCATTCTTTCTGCCCACTCCTTCGGGGAGACGGCGTGATGGTTAATTAATTAGTTAGTTAGTTACATCTAATGTCTCATAAGGTAGAAGACAACGTTAGAATATAGTTATAAAAAATACAGTAAAATTAAATATTTTAGATGATTGTATACGAGTAGTAAATCTGTATAAGATAGAGTGGCGAATATAAGAAGTGAATGCAGTGGGAATGAAAGTGTTATGAAAAAAAATATGAAAGATTCATTAAGACGGTTCGGACACATGGAAAGAATGAACTAAAAAATAATGGTAAAAGAGAGCCACAAAATCTTAAGTGAATTTTTTGCCGTAATGAGAATGTTTATAAATAGGTGCCTTCGCTCAATATTCAAAATCTATTGGCCCCAAACAGTGTCAAATGCCGTTCTCTGGACCATGGCAGGCGAAAAGCCAATTAGAGAGCAAGTCGCTAGACGCAAATGGCAGTGGATCGGTTACACTCTGCGACGGAACCCAGCCTGCATCGCTGAGGGTGCACTAGACTGGTCCCCTATCGGGGGAAAGAGAAAGCGAGGCAGACCTAGAGCCACCTGGAGAAGAACCCTACAGGACAAGGTTAAGGCAGCAGGCCTCACTTGGGATGATGTTAGGCATCAGGCATGCGATAGAGTTGGGTGGAGAAGATTCCTTGAGGCCCTATGCACCACGCAGGTGTGACAGGACAAAAAGAAGAAGAAGAAGAATGAGAGAAAAATAGTTTTTGAAATGCTCGTACATTGATGTTTGTGAAGTGAAACCCCCGGTAGAATTGCATGATTGTATTGAAATGGAAACATTTAGTTGAAAAAATACTGATTTTTAAAATCTCATTTCATCTCTGAAGGCACGTCGTTACGAATTACTGTACACACCCTCTGTCGGGAGGCTGCGGAGGTGGAGGCGAGGATCTCTTCGTGATTTGGGGATGGTGCTAGGGTGTTTGAAAGGCGGAGGTAAATTTACCCAATTTTATTAAATCTGAGCAAGGGAAATGTCGAATTATCGAAAATTTGTTAAAAATGTATTAACGGAATTTACGAAATTAAGATTATTCTCTTGATTATATCTTTGTGAATTGATTTTCTTTTGGGTACGGCATTTTTAATCAAATCAAATCATATATATATGTAATTGAATTCATTAAAAAAAATCGTTTAATTTTCTAAACAGATTTTTTAAAAAATAAAATTAAACATTGGAAAGAAGCTATTACTTGGTAGTTTGACGTAATTTAAATTATATTTAAACACTTTTAAAACGTTGTATAAAACCACTTTATTTGGAATCAGGAGCACCAACCGGTTTCACTCTGTAACCAACCGGTTTCACTATGTAGCGAGCTTCGTTTGGATGAAGACAGAGTGAAACCGATTGGCGCTACTAACTCAATAAAGTGGTTTATACTTAGTAAAAGGTGTCTAATTTTGTTTTTGAATGTCAAAACACCAAATAATGGCTTCTTATCAAAGTTTTTTTTATAACTTTACAAACACATATTTCGAACTGTACATATCCTTCCCCAGTTTTAAATATTATTCTCAGTCTTTACTCAGTTTGCAATTTCTTCCACAGTCCTTCCAGTTAGATGAAAAAATTAAGGAAGTTACTTCCAAGTGTGGTGTAACAATAACTATAACACCCGGCGCCCCTGGAAACAACATTAAGTAGTCAAGACTTAAGACAATAACCGAAATGAGTCAATTTTTTTGGCCATCTTACAAAACTAGCGTATTTGCCATTGACAAAGAGAAGAAATTTAAACATTTTAACAATGTGATCACACAAAATCGTAACCTATTATTTATTACATAAAATATTTTTTTGTATAATTTTATTGTAAGATTTTTAAGCCGAGGAAAACTTCCATTAATATTTGGTTATACAAATATAATATTATTATGGCGTATATTTTACATGTTTAATTTTGAAAATAGGTAATGGTTTTACATAATTTTATTGTTAAAATTTTTACACTGAGCAATATCGTGTGCAGTACGAAAGATGTTTGTGAAAAGTGTTGTGCAAATATATATTTTTCAAACAAATTCAATCATTCAGTGGTTTGGCGTTATTGACGCAAATAAATAATGTTTTATTATTTCATCACTTTTAAGCAATAAGCGTTAGTTGAGAGTGACCGAGTTCTGTCAGGAAAATTAAAATCGAAATCGATACATACAAATGAAAATGATATTATTTGTCTTTTTCTTTTTTTATATACTTTGTATATCAGACATGTTTCGGGCAACCGATCCTTCTTCAGTGATACATATTATAAAGATACATATTAAAAATATTATAACATTGTTTACACATATGATCAATTTTGACAGATGTTATAAAGATTTACACGATGTTATAAATCTTCATAACATCTGTCAAAATTATTCATATTTGTAAACAATTAATTAATATTTTAAATATGTATATTTATAAAATGTATCACTGAAGAAGGACTGGTTGTTCGAAACATGTCTGATATGTAATTTTAATAGTGTTGTATATACACAGTATATAAAAAAAGAAAAATACAAATAAAACATCTACGAGTATTTACAACACAAAGTATGGCGAACATAAAAGAAAATGATGTTGGTTGCGTTCAGGTGATATTAGTTGTTCATTATATTTATTTACTGATCAATAAATAAATAAACATATTTTTGTCTCACTAACTAACCATCACCAGTAAGCAGAATGAATGGACTGCCATACCGTTCTTTTCTGAAATACTTCTCTCGCTTCATCAACATCATACATCGTGCAAATAGGCAAGATGATTTCTTCGAATCTAACGTGGCTGACATTAAATACTTGATTGATTTGAGGGTGCGACATTTTCCTCGGTCTTGCTTTATTTTTTGCTCCGTTTATGTCGTATACGTAGACTTTATTTACCATTCTTTTTTTAATAATAATTTCATTATTTTGTTCATGACACTTTAATTCGCAATCATTCACTTTTTATATTTGCATTTAACAATATATCATTTTCGTCAAATATTTAATTTCCACTGCACTATTTTATTATTATTTAGGGTAACAAACAGCGATTCTAATACATTATGTAAAAAATTCTTAGAAAAAATAAAAAATACCTAGATTTATCAGGCATTCGTCTAAGATTTAATTTCTACTGCACTATTTTTATTTATTTAGGGTAACAAACAGCGATTCCACTACATATGTAAAAAATACTTAGAAAAAATAAAAAATACTTGGAAAAAAAGGCCAATTACATGCTAGCACAGATATATATGAATAGCATAATTGACGTTACTAACAAACTCAACATCACGCCGTCTCCCCGGAGGGGGAGGCAGAAAGAATGGACCGCCACATTGTTCTGTCCTGACATACTTCTCTCACTTCCTCTTCATACATCTTGTCATGCACGTAGTCAGTTTCTCCGACTCCTCACGTGACCGACATTCAATGTTTGATTTATTTGATCGTACTACGATTTCCTCGGCCTTCCTCTATTTCTAGCTCCGTTCACGTCGTTTACATATACCTTATTTACCAATCTCTCTTCACTCATTCTTTCCATGTGTCCAAAAAATCATAACGACCCTTTTATTATCTTGTTCATACCACTTTCATTCGCACCGCATTCACTTCTTATATTTGCATTTGACACTCTATCATAAACTTAGAAATCTCATTTCTACTGCATTTATTCTAATATCATCCTTCTGTTTTATCCTTCACTTCCATACATAAGGGTCGGCACAAGAACACCATTAGGCACTTACATTGACATTACAATGAATTTGTTCTACTTCCATCCTTCTTTTGCCAGTTCCATGCTTCTCTGATATTTGCTGAATTAGAAAATTTCCGTATAATCACTTATATACTTAAAAATGTGTAAACAAGGATTTGGTTTGTTTAATTAATTTATTTCACGAATGGCCCGATTCCGAGAATCACTGCTTCCAAAATTGTTTTATTCGTAGAAGCATTCTGTATTAAATGCTCGATATCATCGGAATTCGATATTTACACAGACTTCTGGGCTCGACTACGCCTCAGCTACCTAGGCGCGGTAATCTTTCTCGAGAGCTAAACTCCCTAAAGCGCCTTCTGACCTATCTACTACCAAGGTGATTCAACGATATACTACGATTTAATTCAACGGTTCATTTATTCGATTTATTTTTATTTTTTTATTTTCCTTGTATACAACAGGTCGTTTGAACCCAATTACTGTATACAATTTATTTTAGCTATTATATTGATTCTCATGACATGTGATAGGTAGCCAATCTATCGCCATTTTATTGTAACGTGAATTCTACACCAGACCAATGACAGTGTGACAATCACGCTGCCATCGCCGGGAATTGAACCCGGGACCTTGAGAATGGAAGTCGGAGCTCTTACCACTCAGCCACAAAGGTCGTTTTCGGTCGAAGATTTATTAGGAGTACCATAATATATATGTTTCCCTGATATTTGCTTTCATGGTTGGTCGTGTTAGAAGTCGGGAGAATCAACGTGCGTGTATGACTCGCTGTATGAATGTGGAGGAAGCTAGAAAGGTGTGCCAGGATAGAGTAGTGTGGCGGTCCATTCTCTCTGTCTACCCTGCGACGTCCAACTCTGCGGAATCCTGTACGCGGTCTCCACTTCATAACCCGCCGTCGGTTCTCCGACAGATATGGCCAGCCCATCGCTACTTCAGTCCACCCATCCTTAGAGCCACCTCAGTCACCTTGGTTAGTTGATGAATAAATTCGTTTCTAAATCTGACCCTCAACGTTATTCAAAGCATGGCTCTTTTCATGGCGCGTTGGGCGACCTTGAATCTGTAGACTAGACTTTTTGTCAGTGTCCACGTCTCGGCTTCGTACGTTATGACTGGCAAGACGCATTAGTTGAAGACTTTAGTCTTGAGTATATTGTATATTAATAAAATATTAAATTAGGTCCTTACATATGAAATTGGCGTTTTGTATGGGAGGAACATAAAGTTGATTTTTTTTAAATATAATATATTTATTTAATCAAAGTATGTACCATTGCTATCTATGCACTTTTGCCATCTCATAGGTAGTTCATCGATCCCTTTACTAAAAAAACCATTCGGACGGGAATCAATAAAATCTTTGAAGTCGGTTTGGACTGCCCCATCGGAGTTGAATTTTTTCCCTTGCAAGAAGTTATCCAAATTTCGAAAAAAATAGTAATCTGTTGGGGCAAGGTCCGGAGAGTACGGTGGATGTCTTAGACATTCAAATTGAAGCTCTTTTAATTTGGTAGCCGTCTGTTGTGCAGTGTGTGGTCTAGCGTTATCATGAAGCAGCAGTGGCCTAGAGCGATTAACCAGCCTCGGTTGTTTAGCAGCTAGCTTTTCCATCATGGTTTGCAGTTGCTGACAATAGACATCTGCCGTAATCGTCTGGCCAGATTTAAGAAAGCTGTAGTGAACGACACCAGCACTAGTCCACCAAACGCTCACAAGTAACTTTTTTGGAGTCAATTTTCGCTTGGGGCATGGTTTGGCTGGTTCGGCAGGGTTCAGCCATTGCGATGAGCGCTTCCGATTATCATACAGGATCCACTTTTCATCACAGGTAATGATTCGATTCAAAATCCCTTCATTATTGTGCCGGTTGAGTAATGCAACGCAGCAGTCAACGCGCGTTTGTTGATTTGCTTCACTCAATTCGTGAGGTACCCACCTTTCAAGCTTTTTCACCTTCCCAATTTGCTTCAAGTGGATTAAAACAGTTTTATCACTAACACCGCAGCCTGCAGCTAACTCGGACGTGGTTTGCGATGGATCCGCTTCCACAATAGCCTTCAATTCTTCATTATCAACTTTGGTCTCCGGCCGTCCACGGGGCTTGTTCTGCAGGTCGAAATTTCCAGAACGAAAACGTTGGAACCAAAAACGCACTGTGTTTTCTTTTGCGGCACCGTCGCCATACACATCATTAATCCTTCGAGCCGTTTCTGCAGCACTGGTGCCACGGTGGAACTCGTACTCGTAAATAACGCGATATTTCAAGTTTTCCATTTTGTAAACTGAGTGACGCAAAGAAAAAAAACAATTGAGGAAAAAACAAATGAATTATAATTTTCGAAACACAAATACTTGAGTAAATAGCTGTATAAATTTGAATTTGGAATTCCTAACCAAAGAGAAGATATTTGAGATCAAAGTTGCCAGTACGGCAAAACGCCAATTTCATATGTAAGGACCTAATATTTAGATTTTACTTTCTCAAGTTTACTGTTTTTTTTACGGGGATTGTAAAGTTATTAGTTTATATAATCATACCATTCGGGCAGTGGCTTAGGGAATATAACGCTGGGCTCCTGATCTAGGGGATGAGGGTTCAATTCTCGATGATCCGGTTACTTCATGATTAAAATCCGAAATTAATTCTGCTCATGCCGAGGATTGCATAGGAATTCTTGTACCGTGTATTTTGATTATTAATGTTAGTCATTTTAATGCCGTCAGTTTTTCCAGCAATTAATCTTAGGACCTTCATCTCCGATGTTCTTAGTAGTCCCTTGGTTCGCATAGTGTTGGCCCTCGTCTCTACAGCATACGTCATGATAGGTCGCACGCATGTTTTGTAAATTCTATTACACAAAATAAAATCGAAATGTATCGTTTTCATTGTTTTTTATATCTATAAATGAATTAATCTACGTCAAAATACGTTATGTTGTAGATTTCTAAGCCAGTAACTTAGAAATACACCAATTCAACAAAAAAGGAAGTTAATAAAAATATAGATCGACCAGAACCAGTTTTACCGCAAATCTCGTAGTAGAAGCGGTCTCTTCGTCTGTACGCTCTACGCCGTGCGTAGGCCCGTCCCCCGCCGTAACCATGGTAATTTGCATGACTTTAGCAAACTTGTTAAGATACTCCTGTCTGTGGAGAGCGAAAGCTCCACGCGGTGTTTTGTTGCGACCTTAACGGGAGCTTCATACACGGAAATACAACTCTTTTTCGAGGGAAAATATTTTCATTTTTGGCTGGATTGTTTCTAGACGCTCTAGAGTATTTATTTATTGTATTTTGTTTGTTTTTAAGAATCGTAATAGTATCGTTTATCCCATTGTCTTCATATTAAATGGATAATTTTTTGTATACAAAACAACCCGATGAAACGCATTTGAAAATAATTTTAAATACATATTTTTAAGGCAATCTTATGATTTTACTGAAATCACTTCATGGAAGTACATTTTGATTAATAATGAAATAAAACGATGTGTTTAGTATCTACCAGTAAGTCAATGCCAGCGAACTCGATGAAACCGGCCACTGACGAAATAAAGACACAAGTGGAGGCGGTTATTAAAAAACTTCGTTTTATTTCATTTTTACTTATTGTGTATAATTTGTTTTAACATAACTTAATTCGTTTTTTAGAACCAACCAGTTTCGCTACCACCTGAGTAGCCCTGATAAAGCTCCGATGGGAGCGAAACCGGTTGGTTTTAAAAACAAACAAAGTGGTTTTAAAACAAATTATATAAGTGTTTTTATTTTTTTTAAAGTATGTCACACCACAAATTAAGTTCTTCATACGAAAATATATTTAAGTTATCGTAGGATTGGGATTAGGATTAGGATCGTTTAAAATATTTTTCAGAATTTGAGTACTATTCAAAAATTCTTACGCTTCTGAATAAATCCACGATTGTCTAAGAAATTATATAAAATTTGTATCAAATTCAATAAAGTTCGACGTATAGTCTGAATGAGTTTTAATTCATCAAATATCTTTGACACAATTCGTAATGACAGGGAATTATCAAAATCTTATATTAATAGATAAACGTTATAAATAACCTGTGTATCTTAAAATATTTCAACATTATTTATTTTTTGTAAGTTCGATTATTTTTTTAAACTTCCCAAAAATGAAAACAGTAACTTGTTTTTTTATAAGTGTTCCGTTGATTTATAGGAAAATAATACATGCCTTGAAATCGAGAACATATCATAGGAGTAAAATAATGGCGTTGATAAATCATAATGTTTTGTTTTACCCGGTAGATGAGGTACTCTCGCTACGCTGCTACGCACACTATGGCGTAGACGAGGAGAGATTAGGGACGCAAATTTCAGCGTTGTTTTGAGGGGTGATCCGGCCGGCATTCGTAGCGTTTAAGGTGCCGCTCTTGTAAGGGTTTTAAAGGTTTTATTACTTAGGGGAGGAAAACGGGCATAAAACTCTACGTGGGGATACTGAAACGTGTTTTCACGTCAGATTCTTTTTTGTTTTGAAAATTTTATTTTTTATATCTGAAATGAGGATTCTGAAACTTTTGTATTAGCATCAAAGATAATAAATTCATTACTAACAAGCTCGTGAGTTATCATGGTTGGTGAACGTCATCTATTTTAATATATTTTTTGGGTAAACACGTGTTTTTATATCTTTTAAAACCGACGTATCGAAAAATATTGCAGACTCCATCATCATTGTAAGATGAACGTTTGATTATTAAAAAACCCTATGCCCTAAATATAAAATTACAAAGCAAAATAACCCAAGCAATCAAGCCTTAGAACGTAAGTTTTCGAAATAGTATTTGAGAGTTGCTAGCGGCACGGTACAGCTCCAATATGAAAGGGCTCATCACATTTACATCACTTACCCTGATTGTATTGACTTCAATGATTTACATATTTTTCAGTAGACACAAAACCCTAGTTATAAATGGTAATTGTCTCATTTGAGGATTATTACCAAAAAGTAATATTCATTTGATACTCGTGATAAGCCATGGGCATTGGAATTTACAATGGAATTATTGAAAAACTATATTAATACTAGCTTAATGGTGCTTAATTCGTCCGTTACTCACAGTGTTGGACTCTGACTATATTAAATTTATATAAAGCAAAACCATCAAGCTTATTTATCCTAATTAGCTATAATATTGATGTTGGCGTGAATTGAATAACTTATAGTATATTATAAGTACTAGAAACATATACACGTAACGTATGTACATACGTCTTACCGTTGCGGCAGTCATGACAGGAATAAACTAGTCATAAATAAATATATTTAAAATCAGTGTAGTCTTAGTATTAACTATCTAACTAACTAGCTAACCATCTCGCCGTCTCCCCGGAGGGTTAGGCAGAAAAAATGGAACGCCACACTGTTCTGTTCTGACATACTTCTCTCGCTTCCTCTACATTCATACATCTTGTCATGCACGCACGTCGATTTCTCCGACTCCTCACGTGACCGACATTCAATATTTGATTGATTTGATGGTGCCACGTTTTCCTCGCCCTTTCTCTATTTCTAACTCCGTTCACGCCGTTAACATATACCTTCTTTACCATTCTGTCTTCACTCATTCTTTCCATGTGTCCAAAACATTTTAATGACCCTTTTCTTTATTTTGTTCAACACTTTCATTTACACCGCATTCACTTCTTACACTTGCATTTGTCACTCTATCATATACAGATTAGACACACATTCGTCTTAGTATTAAAATAATAAAATACGGTACCATGTTGTATAAAATATTCAAAATAATTTACTCACGCTTGGGATGTTGTCATTAGTGCAGACAGCCTCCTGCAGCAGGCGATCTCTAATCTCCCACGCGAAGATGCTGGGGCACTCCCTCTTGTACTGGCTGATCTTGGAGACCACTTCAGCGGTGGCCACGCGGGGTTTTGATCCCCCGATAGCACGGGGGCGGATGGACCCAGTCTCGTAGTATCTGCGGAATGGTTAGTGATTATTTTATACTATACATGTTTCTGGGTACAAAAAATTACTTTATTTATCTTTTTCTTTTTTATGTATAATACTTTGCATATACAACACTTATATTAAAAAAATAAAATTACATAGACATGTTTCGGACAACCAGTCCTTCTTCAGTAATATTATACATAAAATTAATATGTATCACTGAAGTAAAAACTTTTAACTATTACCATTTTATAAAATTGGTATAAATGGAGCTTTATGATATTTGTATGATCCCAAGCATGAAAGTACAAAGTCTTTGATAAGCGTAGCCGCTGACAGGCGCGCTGGGGAGACTAATACGAAAGGACAATGTTGCATGAAAATATTCGTGTAACACTATCCAGCCTGCACTATCCAGGCCTTGTCGTCCTAGACTTGCCCGTCGCGTCGGTCCAGCCTCACCGCAGCATGCCACGCTAAACTCCGGGTATCGGATTACCTGGGGATACCTCACCTATCGGAAAGGTTCTTTACAATATAAGTTCATAGAAAATATTACGATATACTCGTATATGGAACTTTTGAAAAATATTTTAATTATTTAAAAAATATAAGAAGGGTTGGTGCGGGTAACAAAGTGAACGGAGCTTTCAAAATAGTTATTGGAAACAAGAATTTATCAATAAAAGCGAAAACGGCCGTTCACAGTGGAGTTCTGGTCCCAACCCTAATGTATGGAAGCGAAGTATGGAACTGGCAGAAGAATAATGAGAGCAGAATAAATGTGGTAGAGATGAGGTCCTTAAGACGTATGTGTGGTAGAACGATATACGACAGAATCTCAAATGCTGGCATAAGAAAGGAATGTAGAGCGGAAGAAGGTATTATGAACAAAATTATGAAAGGATCGCTGCGTTGGTTCGGACATATGGAACGCATGGATGGAGAGAGAATGGTTAAGAAAGTATACGTCAATGATGTAAATGGGATACGGAGTCGAGGCAGACCGAGGAAAACATGGCATGACCAAATTAATCCAAATTTAAAGGTTGGTCATGTTAGAAGTCGGAGGAATCGACGTGCGTGTATGACTCGTTGTATGAATGTGGAGGAAGCTAGAGAGGTTTGCCAGGATAGAGTAGTGTGGCGGTCCATTCTCTCTGCCTACCCCTTTGGGGAAACGGTGTGATGGTTTGTTTGTTTGTAAAATAGCCCGTTGTATATAAACCATAATTATATTTACGAATTTAGAATTATATTTACGACAAATAGTTTCGCTTATACTCAAGCTTCACTACGGTAATATAAAAACATTTTTTTTCATAACTTAACAAGTTTTGAGGACTTCCAAGGTGAAGACACTGAGGACGATAGCAGGCAAGACACTGAGAGATAGCTTGAGGAACACCAGAATAAGAGAGATATGTGAGGTTTAGGATATTATAAGATGGAGCAGAGAGCGAAAAAGGGACTGGTACGGTCATGTTCAAAGAATGGACACCACCAGACTCCCCTATATTGCACTACATAATCAGCCTCATGGGACTCGTCCTCGTGGAAGATCTCCTAAAAGATGAAAGGACAGCTGGGAGTCTACCTCACAAGAGGAGCAACACTCTGGATAACAGATCACATAGGTCTACAACAAAGAAGACGAGTCATTCAAGGTGAATTCATGTCTGATAGCTGATAGTAATTAAATATAAATGTCTAAACACAAAGTGAGTGCTTCATATGAAATAAAAAATTATCCTTATCATTGTAAAAAGTGCTCTCAATACAAAATTTACATAGCACGTATTTTTTTTTAAATAAATATTTTTTGAACCGATCTTTATGATCCGCTATAATATACCAAATATATTTCACCTGAGGTTTACCATGGTTTCCTCAGCTATTAGGCAATAGATATAGATAGCCCATGATACAAAGAGTTAGTCCGAGTCAGGTCAGTCCCAAATAAACCTATTACAGTAGTCTTAAAAATAATAGTAATAAATTAATCAAAACCAAACATTGTTCAATGAATGCACAACACAAGGTTATGGCGAATATATAGTTTAAGTTCGTTTTAAAAAATTGTTTCATTCACTTTATTCAGTTGCCAATTATTTCCTTTGTAAAAGAATACGTATTTTAATACAAGAGATTTTATATTTTGTTAACGTGAATTACAAGTGTTTGCCATAAGTCTGAGGGACAGATTACCAAATATTGAAATCAGACGCCAGACGAAGTTTGTCAATGTGATATAACTACCATATTGCTAAATTAAAATGGATATGGACAGTTCATGTAGTCAGACAGAGAATGAATAGATAGGCACCCAGGTCAATCTTAAAAAGATGGGCTGATGACGTAATTCCAGTTAAGGGGAGATACTCGTAGTTAATACTAGTAGAAAAATTGATACAATTTAAAGAAGCATCATATTTTGAAGCCATGAGAATTTTCTTCTTGAAAGCGTTAAAATAAATTGTAATAATTTTTTTTTATATATTTCTTGCATATTCGCCTACACTTTGTGTTGTGGATTAATATTTGAATTACAACACTTTATTCTATTATCACAGACATATTTCAACAGACAGTTTTGACAGACAAATAATGAAAATACTATAAACGACCGACTAAATTTAAATTTAATTCCCATTTTCGAAATGTTCCCGTTACCTCTCCCCTCGTATCAATCCTAATTATACCCCCTCCACATGTATTCTTAATTCCACCACTTTTGAGTACATAATTGATAACTCTGTTTTATTCTATTGTTAAAAAAATGTATGTTTATGTTATAACCGAAACATGGCTGTGATAAGTGAAAGAAAGTAATTCTAAGTGTAGATATATTTTATTGGTCTTTTTATTATTAGGTATATACTTAGTATATACAGCACTATTAAAATTACATATCAGACGTGTTTCGCACAACCAGTTCTTCTTCAGTGATACATATTATAAAGATATATCTTAAAAATATTACAATTTTTTTTACAAATATGATCAATTTTGACAATCTGTCATTAGAATAATTACTGGCGATTGGATGCAAAAGGCACAAGACAGGGATACGTGGAGAAGTATGGGGGAGGCCTATGTCCAGCAGTGGACGACAATGGCTGTCTAAGTAAGTAAGTATGTATAAGTAAACAATTTTATAATATTTTAAATATGTATCTTTACAATATGTATCACTGAAGAAGGACTGGTTGTCCGAAACATTTCTGATATGTAATTTTAATAGTGTTGTCTATACAAACAATTTATATAAAAAAAGAAAAGCACAAATAAAACATCTACAACACAAAGTATGGCGGACATAGAAGAAACTCTTTTATTTTATTGCTAAAAAATTGTACAGTGATAAAGGTTATGTTATCAAATCAAATCAAATCAGTTTATTTCATCATAAGAACAGGTAAAATAATATATTGTGTATAGTATACTACCAGAAACGCATAAGAGATGGTTCAACATTAGGAAGACAGGATACTCTCCAGAATTAAGAGTATTTGCCTTCTGAACGTACTTTCACTAATATGAACCATGAATTAATATAACCGAAACATGTCTGTGATACAGTGAAATAAAGTGTTGTAATACTGAGTGCAGTTATATTTATTCAAATAAAAATATATAAGCCAGAAAACTTGTTGATTTATTATGTTATTCAAGTTATCCAATTTGTTGGTCAATTGCTTTCGCTTTTGAATGAGCCCACCACAGGCGAGGCGCGCGGAGCACCGCGGACATGTATCGCCGGCCGGGCCCGTGATGGAATAGACAAGTACCGAAACCCGATACCTTTTCAAGTGATCGGTATCGCTTGGCTAGACCCGTTTTCACGGACTTGCCGCCATAGAGAAATGTCGCCCGGCTGTAGCCCGCCCAGAATAATCTAGATATTCAATTAATACAACACACATATTCAATACAATGACGGTTTTAAACACAACAAAAACTTTCGATAAACTCTAACTAACCATCACGCCGTCTCCCCGAAGGGGTAGGCAGAAACACACACAAGAAACTGCCACACTTTTCTTTCCTGACACATTCCTCTCACTTCCTCAACATTCATACATCGTGTCATGCACGCGCGTCGATTTCTCTGACGTCCATCCTCACATGGCCGACATTCAATATTTGATTTATTTGATCGTGCCACGTTTTTCTTGGTTTCCTCTTATTTTTTTACCATTCTTTCTTCATTCATTCTTTCCATATATCCAAACCATCTTAATGATCCTTTCATTATTTTGTTCATGACACCATCATTCGCACCGCATTCGCTTCTTATATTTTCATTCGACACTCTATCATTCACAGAGTATCCACACATTCGTCTAAGAGATCTCATTTCTACTGCATTTATTCTACTTTCATCCTTCTTTTGCCAGTTCCATGCTTCGCTTCCATACATAAGGGTCGGTAGAAGAACACCATTGTGCACTGCCATTCTAGCTTTTTGGATAGGTTTTTGTTTGCGATGGCAACTTTAAGTGCACCATTCACTTTGTTCCCTGCCCCAAACCTTCTCAATATCCCCCCCACTCCATTTACACAAAAACTATATGGTTCCAAAAATTCTTTAGAAGATTTAGGCGTTAACACTGTGGAATTCCATTGTTAATTTAGTTATAATTACTGATGTTAGAATTATTTTATTTATATCTGAGGATGTAGGAGTTCAATCCGAAACATATAGTGTATAATATTTTTATTTTATAAAAATATTTAATAAATAAAGTTTAAAATTCTCTTTGGAAATTCGTACCAAAACACAACTTTGTCAAAAAATTAAAATATGTTCAATAGTCCATTGTTTTGGCCGAAACACTATAATAACATTTTAAACTGTTAAATTAAATAACTTTGTTTTTTTGTAACACAATTTTGTTTTATTTTACGCGACAGCTGTTTCATCAACCTATGTTGACATCATCAGGTGTTACAATAATATTATTGTAATACCCGATGATGTCAACATAGGTTGATGAGACAGCTGTCGCGTAAAATAAAATCCAATTGTGATACAAAAACAAAGTTATTTAATTTAACAGTTTAAAATATTTTCGTTTTGTTTTGCTTCAACCGGAGTTTCATAAACAACTAAACATTACGCTGAAGTATTAAGAGCTGGTCGCATGGACGAAACATATCTTAAACTAACAAACTAATTAACCATCACACCGTCTTTCCGAAGGAGTAGGCAAAAATAATAGACCGTCACATTGTTCTTATCTTGCAAACTTTTCTCACTTTCTGAACATTTATATATCGTGTCATACTCGCACGTCGGCTTCCTCATTTGGCCTAAATTTAACAGTTGATTGATTTGATCATGCCATGTTTTTATCAGTCTTCCTCTAATTCTAGTTTTATTCTAATCGTTAGGATATACTTTATTCACATTTTTTTATTCATTCATTCTTTCGATGTGTCCGATCTATCTTAACGATGCTATTTTATTCATAACACATTCATTCGCACTGCATTTACTTCATATACGAGTATTTGCATGACACTATATCATATACAGATTAAGCACACATTAGACTAAGAGATCTCATTTCTACTCAACTTTTTCTATAATACTTCCTTGCCAGTTACTTATTTCATTTCCATCTAAAACTCTATGATTCTTGAATATTAATTGATATTACTTTATTGAAGATTAAGACGTTAACACCGTGTGATTCCATTGTTAATTTGGTTATATTTAGTTATATTTAATTATGTATAATAGTATTTGGTTATTTTTATACCTATGGATGGAGGGGGTCACTTCCGAAACATTTAATGTACCTATAATATTTTATTTTGTGAAAATATTTAATAAATAAAATAGATAAAATAGTGTTCGCAATTCTCGTTCAAAATTAATTCTGAAACTTCACGAATCAAACACTGCTTTATTAAAACAGAATGATGTTTTATTTTTGTTTTAGTTTGACGTTTAACATTTTTAAATTAATTTAAACCATTAAATAAATAATATGAATGAATGGGTCAATTGTACTTAATTTGTTGCGTAATGTTATAGGAATGTTGCACAACAAATAAAGTACTTCGTAAGCAATAAAAAGTTAGTTTCTCAAAGATTAAAACGTTTTAAATAAATTACATACACAATTATGATGATGATGCACATATCTTATAAATTGTTTTAACAATTTTCCTCCATTTGTTTCAGGTAAAATGTCATATTAAAACACGAAGAAAAAAAATAATTTAACATAGCACCGTATTTATTCGACTACAGGGCAAATTTAATAGTAATGCGAACGCCCTTTTAAACTGTTTATTAATAATAAAAACATTTCACTCACCATTATATTGTGAAAAACTTAATTCAAGATGTGTTAAATGAAAAGCAGTACTATAACCTTGAAATCAGAAACATGGCGTCCATGTATTCCTCGTATGACTTGATTTCATCGAGCCGTTCGTCTTTCAATATAGTAACTCTTGCCATTTTTTAAAAGCAAAGATATGCAAATTGTAGAAGATTAAAAAACACACTAAAAAACTGTCTGAAAATATAACACGAAGGTTATGTGTGAACAACACTGCTTTTAAACGCTATAATTATAATACAATGTTGCTATTTCGCAAGAAGTGAATTTATTATTACCTACTAGGTTCGCGACTCCCTATTCGCGTGTCGCCTTTTAAATTTAAAATCTCGCCTCACAGTCGGACTAATACGATGCGCATCTGTGTAGTGGCACCGAACTAAAAAAAATAGCGGGGAAAAGATGTTGTGTATCTTCAACGTATCGTTGTTAAATAAGTATTACCATGTTTTTGTGGAGGAACTATCAATCGCGCCAGTTGTTTATCATATCGACTGACGTGTAAACGATCAGACACAGAACAAAAAGCTGACTAGAATGCACAAGAATAATGATGAAGGTAACGAAAATATTCAATATAAATTTAAAATATTATATAAAAACATTTTGACTTTTCAGGTTTGGATTTTGTGAGCTATATTCGCTTTGTGTGTCAAATTCATATGGTCAGGTGCAGCCCCCATACTAAAATGTTTTATTTTTTATCAATTTTTTTTATTTTTAACAAAATGTTTGTTTCTCTTTTTTATACACTTTGTTGATACAACACTTAAATTAAGAAATGAAATTACATAGACAACCAGTCCTTCTTCAGTGATACATATTATAAATATACATATTAGAGATAATAACAAATTGTTTACATGATCTGACAGATGTTATAAAGATTTATTTTGGAACGTTTATGCTTTTGTTATAACAAATATTATGATTCAATTTAAAATTTAATATAATAATTTAAAATTCATATTCGGGTTCAGGTAATTACTTACAACAAAGGAAATAAATCAAAGATTGGACTTGACGTTAAATTTATTTGAATATCAATAATATTTTCTATATTTTTAATTGCTTTTTGCTAAACGAGAAATAAAGCAATCACAACACAAAGTATGGCGAATGTAGAAAATGTTTGTTTTTAACAAAATGTTTATTTTAACTAAACGTTCACTTTTAACCTAATATATATTTTTAGCAAATATGTTTATTTTTAACAAAATGTTCAATTTGAACTAAATGTTTATTTGAAACTAATTGTTTATTTTTAACAAAATATTTGTGCTAAACAAAAATGTTTATTTAACTAAAATGTTTGTCTTTAAATAGTTCATAAAATGGAGCTACAGCGCCCTTGAGATGATTAATTCATAAAAATGGCGCTCTATAAATGATCCAATTTATTAATTTTATTATTATTATAAAATATTTATACAAATATCTTACTGTCAGATAACTTTTTAATCATTTCGTTTTTTTCTTCAATAAGATCGAGTAATCTGTAATCCCGGGAATTGCCTCCTTTTGCTGTGCGGAAGACCAACGATCTCTCAATCATTTGGGTGGTCTGGCAGGCGAACGTTGGTCTTCAAGTACCCCATACGATTTACATGATATCGCCAGAATCGTCTCCTCGTTCTGCTCCATCTCACAATGTCAGTATTCAGTATTCCTTATTTATGTATTTTTCACTTTCTCTTGTTATCTTAATTTTTTATTAAAAAATGTATTTATTTAAATGTGCATAAATAAACAAGTACTCATTTTGTTGGTTAGATTTAAAAAAGAAACGATGACAAAGGCAGGAAATTTATAATACCATAATTATTTCAATCAAACTGTTACATAATGACGTATTCTTTAAAATCATATTCTCTTAAGTGCAGTCAGTCGGAAAAGTGAATCGAGTCTTCGTTGAAAAGGGTCCCTCGCGTCAACGGGACGTCGCTGCTGTACCCATATCTCGTTACCCTTACAATGCAGCATCCTAAAGGGAGATGCAGCGACAGATGAGGTACATACCTATCTTTCTTTTCTTATTATCTTAAGAATATTGGCAGAGTGCATTGCTGTTTTAATAAAACATCTTTAGATGATGTGTATTTAGAATATGTCAACAAACAACAACAACAAACCATCGCGCCGTTTCCCCGCAGGGGTAGGCAGAGAGAATGGACCGTCACACTACTCTATCCAGATATACCTCTCTAGCTTCCTCCACATTCATACAGCGAGTCATACACGCACGTCGATTCTTCCGGCTTCTGACATGACCAACCTTTAAAATTTGATTCATTGGGTCATGCCATGTTTTCCATGTTTATGCATATGTAATTGCAATACTATATTGTTTTACGGTAAAATATTTTTTTCTGGTTTTATGAGATACCTACATATAGGTTTCAAATTAACATTCCCTCTCTGAAGAGTTTGACAACAAATATATTTATTTATAAGACATACTCGTAATACGGTTCGAACCTATTGGACTTATCCACTATTGGATTATGTAGAATCGTTAAACTTCAACCTCCCACCGTTTTCATTTCATATGCTTAGCAAAATTTGATATGGGTACCGCGCCCTTGAGGTGATTACATCACAAAAACGGCACTTTAAAAGTTAGCATATAATTATTATTATTAGAAGGTGGGAGCGAGCTGCCGAAACCGGACGAAGACACAAACATTCACTAATGTTTATAAATGATTTTAACAAAATATGCATTTTAAAAAGATCTTTAATAACTAACTAACTAACTAACCATCACGCCATCTCCCCGAAGGGGTAGGTAGAAATAATGGACTGCCATACTTTACTTTCCAGACATATTTCTCTCGCTTCCTCAATATTCATAGATCGTGTCATGCACGCGCGTCGATTTCTCTGACTCCTCACGTGGCCGACATTCAATATTTGATCGTTCCACGTTTTCCTCGGTCTTCCTCTATTTCCAGTTCCATTTACATCGTTAACACATATTTTTTACCATTCATTCATTCTTTCCGTGTGTCCAAACCATCTTAATGATCCTTTCATTATTTTGTTCATAATACCATCATTTGCACTGCATTCACTTCTTATATTTTCATTCGTCACTCTTTTATACACAGAGTATCTACACATTCGTCTGAGAGATCTCATTTCTATTGCATGTATTCTACTTTCATCCTTCTTTTGCCAGTTCCATGCTTGACTTCCATACATAAAAAATCACCATATTTTATATATATTTTTAATTTTAATTTTTTACGATGAACTTCTACCATGAAATTTTAAATAATGACAATTTTTCCCATATCTCTCTTATTCAGGAGGCAAACACTCTTAATTTTGGAGAGTATCCTGTATTCCTAATGTAGAACCATCTCTCATGCGTTTCTGGTAGTTTACGAGTACTATACACAATATATTATTTTACCTGTTCTCAATGGATGCCTTAAAAAATAATTTTGTAATGTCTATTGATTGAATAAACTGATTTGATTGGATTTAATTTGATTTATTCTGGTTTTTCACGTGATCATAGTATTTAGTATTTTGCCTACTGTCATCCTCCGTGTCTTCATCGACATATTAAGGAATGATTGTATTAAATATTTTAGGAATGAAAGAGAGACGTGTACTCACCTCCCGAGGATCTTGGAGACGCAGCCGTTGGAGACCTGCAGGATGCGCGAGATGTCGCAGGGCCGGGCCCCCGAGTGCGCCAGCTCCACGATCTTCTGCCTGGTGGAGTCCGGCAGCGGCCTGCCCCCTACAAACACCCCGCCCAGTTGGTTAACACCGCTGTGACCTGCCAGACACAACACACGCTCGTCACAGGTGAACTTCTCGCACGACAAGGGGAAACCAACACACGAGATCTCCATACTAAATTACATCACTACTAAGACACGATACGATTAGCTTAAGGCAATCTACACACCAAAAACCCTTTTTTAAACAAATAACTATTTATTTGATTTATATATGCGTATATTTATTGACGCGTTTTGCACACAATACATCTTAATATATCAGAACGAAACGTCTGTTTTCTACAAGTTTTTTTTTAAATAAACAACTGTTTTTTTTTTTTATATAAGGATTAATTGTATCTCAATAGAGACGAAGATATGAATTGTTTTCTGGGAACAGAATGTGGTGGCCGAGGCGCTTACAAGATTTATGACCTGTCATTGGTTGGGTTGTGCGATCGCTTTATGTTTAACAACATTCCCCATTCCGCGTTTTTTCTTATGACCACCACGTCTGACAAATTTTTGGAACTTGTATATATGGTAGGATTCATTATCATCTAATAACGCTTTATACATTTTTTTTGTAAATTTAATAAAGTGATCACTTAACCCAACCAATGATAGGTCATAAGTCCTGTAAAAGCCTCGACTACCATATTCTGTTTCCAAATAATTTACATCTCCGTCTCTATTGAGATACAATTAATCCTTAAATAATGCTTTAATAAGGCGAAGCATGTCATTTCCATAAAATATAATAAAACTTTTAGATAAAAGATGTTTCCATTCGTATTAATTATTTCATATGGAGTCATTGTTCATCATCATTGTTCAAGAAACAATAAATAATAAATCTTCATCATCAGAAGAAGGATACGATGTCCAGATGAACTTAAGGCAATTTAAAGTTTTTAATACGGATTGAAACGTCCGTTTTCTAGAAGTATCATTATATTAATTTGGAATGCCGTGTTTCGCCTTGCTAAGACATTATCAAATATTATAATATTTAAAAAATTTAATAATGACTTAGCAAAGGCAAATCATGTCATTCCCTAAAAATTTAATAAAACTTCTAGAAAATATACGTTCTCATTCATATTAATGATTGAAAATGGAGTTTTATATTATTGTTCAAGAAACAATGAATACGTTTCTTTTGTTCTAAATGCTTAATTTGTCGTATTTATATAGACATATTTCTCAATGCTAAGACATTATCAAATATGTCATTTACATCAATTAATGTTTGTTTAAGGTAATTTCTTTGTTAGAAAACAAAATTATTATTGTTTTGTTAGTGATTTCAAGATACGGTTAGTGTCAAGCTAATTAAAGTGTTAAAAATATATAAACTAGTACATATTAAATGTTATTTAATTATATTTAAATTTCTATCACAATATGATAACTGAATTTTGAGTTATTAGTGCAGAGTTACAAAAACTTGACTGTTTTCGAGATCTTTATGTATGGAACTTAAACTTGCCCATAATGATTAATTTTTTGACTTTTGTTAAGTCTGACGACATGTTAAAATCTTAATAAAGAAATGTAATATGGTTTGCTTCAGTAATTAATCCAAGAGTCTGATAAAGTATGTTGAAAATAAATAAGTGGATTTTTTCTTTAAATAATCATACACTTCTTGGTTCTTTCCTTTATTTATGTTTTGATTATCTTCACAATTTGTTATTCTTTGATTATAAAAATAGATATGTTATGAAAATATTTATCTTGATCACGGATACTATAAATAATCAAACCCTTATGAACTTGTTTTATGAACAATGATAGTAACTCATCTCCATAGTAACTAATTAATAAGTACCAATGAAGTTTTATTAAAATTTATGGGTATGAATAGCCTTGCTTGCAAATGTTAGATGTAAAATATCACTAGAATTAATAATGCATTAGCGAAGCGAAGCATATCATTCTTAAAAATATTATAAAACATTTAGAAAACAGACGTTTTCATTCGTATTAATTAACCAAATCCTTATTATTTCATGTACGGATATAAGAGAAATGAAAAAGGTTCTTTCATAACACCCAAATGAAAATATTTTCAATTTCACGTTATGAAATATTAATCATACACTATGGTTTTATTAATCAATAGATAACTAAGGTTTATGCCTTTAAAGTGGCGGTATTCAATTATTTCAGAAGTGATGTTCTTTTCTATTTACAAAAATAATATGGTTAAGAAAAAATGAACGGAAAATAGGTCAATATGTCCAATAAATCGTATTTAGTATAGATTTCAGTACACTT
Source organism: Lepidostoma basale (assembly GCA_022606425.2). Classification (NCBI taxonomy): domain Eukaryota; kingdom Metazoa; phylum Arthropoda; class Insecta; order Trichoptera; family Lepidostomatidae; genus Lepidostoma; species Lepidostoma basale. Next base: position 109,468 of record JAHDVF020000471.1, on the reverse strand, counting down.
ATTACATAGTTTCCCATTTTCGTGTCCAGATCATTTTCTTTGTTATTTCATATGTCATTCAAATCACACAATCTCTCTACACAGATCTAATATTTTAAATTCTTACTTCTATCAAGTCTACACATACAATATGATGGACACAAATATGCGCAATAAGGTTGTGAATGTAATTTTTGATTGAATTCAAATAATAAATATTAAATTATAAATATTATTGTATTTTAGACAACATTTTCATAATAACTACTCACTTTGTGGTTAGATATTTTAAACTTATAGATATACGGTAAATAATAAAGCGCTCTGTACTTAACAACAGCATGGTTATTATAATTGATCCCTACTAGTTTCCCTGGGACCCAAGATTCACCAGGGTAATAAAATAAAAGTTATTATTTTGCACTGATGATGCTTGGGTTCATGCAAAACTAGTTGGCATCAATTATAAATACCATACCGTGGTTCAATCCAAAAATTGTTTTTTTTTTTTCTATAAGTTTTGAATTTTATTTGTTTAAAATCATTTTATTGCAATCTTACATTCGCAATCCTCAAACGAATTTCATAATATTTTAAATGTTATCAATTTATGCAATATGCCTTTCGTCGTACATGATAATGCCTTACTAAGTCGAAACACATCACTCTTATGTATAATAGTATAACAAATATTATAGAAAATAAATGTTTTCATCAATGGTTTATACCGTTTACATTCGAAAATAAGTAAAAAAAACATATCTTTAGAGAACACAATTATAACAATTTAAAAAAAATATATAAAAAATACAAAACGGGTGTTCGTCACCTACAGATTTATTTTTATTGATTAATTTGATGTATTAAAAGAATGATATCATCGTTAATGGGTGATATTAATTACACAAAGATACCGAATAAAATATTTTTAAATACAGTGAAAAATAAAAAAATAATTATCTGAATAATAATAATAATAAAGCAAAATAAATCTAATTTTAATTATGTTAATATAATACAGATTTTTTAATAAGTTTATTTATTACATTATAGGGATAACGATTTCGATTAGAGATTTCATTTTCAAAATAATAACAAACTTAATATAAAAAAGGAAAACAGCATATTGATTAAAAAAATCTTAAAAATTATTTTTGGTTTGTAAATAAACATCTTTCATGTAAAAAAAAAACTTTTATAATTGTGAAATAATTCATAGAGTTGATAATTTATTAATCATCATTTAACGCAAGAATTATCCAGCGGGGTGAAATAAAAAATCAGTTATATTGTCTGTTATCTATTGAAGTAATTAATTATTCTCCAGATTTAAGATAGAGGGGTTCATCTTTATACCGTATTAAAATCTTCAGGGGTCCATTTAGGATTAATTATATTTTCAACAAAGCTGATTAATGACTAGATAAGCTGGTATTTTGATTGCGAAATTTATTGCTGTGCTTTTTTCACTTCTTTGACATATCTATGTTTAAAAAAGGTGTCATTTGTGTCATCACAGTTGTGTGTTTTCCTCTTAATAAACACTGAAAACTTTAATATCTTGGTTTTTTCAAATTTCCTTTAAACTCTGCATTCATCCTAGCAATTATTAGTTTTGTTTAAATAATTATTATGTATAAGACGGTGGTAAAAATAAGATTTAAAATGCAGAGTGTATTGAATTACAGAATATAACTATTCAAATTGCAAAAAAACGACCAAATATGTGGTATTTTATTTATAAGAAAAAACGAATGAATTTCAACACTTATTTATTCTGTTTGCTGATTATTTCGACCGGTTTCGGCAGCTCGCTATCGTCTTCTGGACCCAGAAAAACCGCTGAAACCAGTTGAAACTAAAAACAAGTAGAATAAGGTATTATGTATCATATACACGTATTTTTTATTTTTTATAACGAACTTTTACTATTATTATTATTATTTTTTTTTTTTTTGTATAGGTACAACAGGTCGTTAGAACCCAATTACTGTATACAGTATATTTTAGCTATTATATTGATTCTCATGACATGTGATAGGTAGCCAATCTATCACCATTTTATTGTCACGTGAATTCTACACCAGACCAAAGACAGTGTGACAATTACACTGCCATCGCCGGGAATCGAACCCGGGACCTTCGATATGGAAGTCAGAGCTCTTACCACTCTGCCACGTACTCGAAAAATAAATTTAAATCGGCTACGTTCGATATTTTTAATTGAATTTTGTTATTCTAACAAAACAATGCAGTTCTTTAACCTCTGCATACCACCCCGAGGTTGGGGGGCCGAAACACCGAGCCATTTTGACTATGACCCCATGGGTGGGGCGCAATGATTATTTCTAGAATTACGACTACCAACGACATTAATGGATTAGATTATCATTCTTCTTCTTCTTCTTCTTTTAATAGATCTGACGATCTGTGACACAGAAATCATGTCTCGTCGGATGATGAGATCCAGCTGTCCCTCCATCTCTTAGGCGGTCTTCCAGGTGGGCGGTGTCCGGAGGGGATTTCATAAGCGGCTGTATATGCAAGTCTGTCACCATCCATTCGGGCTACATGGTCCCTCTAGTATCTTCTTCTGGATCTACTCCACTGAACGATATCCTCTATTTCGCAAGTTTTTCTTATGTCTACGTTGCGGACACGATCTCAGAGGTTTTTTACAGTAATTGATCTTAGGACCTTCATCTCCGATGTTCTCAGTAGTCCCTTGGTTCGCACAGTGTCGCACATTATTGTAATAAATATAATAGCTCCATGTTTTTTTTATTTCAAAATATTATTAATTCATCTTAATACTATAGAGGTTAAAATGAACATATGAATATACAGTTGTCAATAATATTCTGTTACGTAATTTAAAAAATAATAAATTCGTACTTCATTTGATATAAAGTTTTATAACAGTCCAAAGAAATGTATCAGGAAAAATGGTGTAATCTAGTATTAAGACGGTGACATCTAGTGACACATTTAAAAGATAATTTTAGACAGAGACGTATCCCTGTTGTATGAATCTGGTTTCATATCGCGTTCTCTACCCCGGGTAGGTACCCCGCACCGCGGAGCCTAAACTTTTTAATTTCGCAGTAAAATACCATAAAGGAAACTTCCCCGGGGAAAATGCCTTTATCTCGCTGGCAGTTTGAAATTATTATTTCTTTGAAAGTAAAAGACGTTCTCCGGCTTTTTATCTTTAGCGAAATCAAATATTATTATAGGCAAGATATTTCTCATTTCTCGAGTGTTTTTATGCTCTCTGAAGATCTTATTGGGCGTAAAAACATCAGCCATTTTGCTCGGTTTTAGAGGTCGTTCGGCGGTGAGCCCTAAGTACACCATAAAGGGCATTTCACTTTATATTTATTTATATTTTGTAAACCGATCAACTTCAAGTTAAGCATTTTTAAATAATACTTTTATTAATTAATTACAAAGAAAAAACGTAATCCACAATTCATCATTTTAAAAATATAAATCTATTCTTGTTTGAATAAATATAATTACTCTCGGTATTATAACACTTTATTTCACTTAAAACAAACATGTTTCGGCTATAGTTTAACATTTATCAATATTAATTGTTAATTAACCATTTCAATTATTTAAAATTATAACAGTTAAAATTGTGCACATTGTTAAAAATTATATATTATAAGCGAAACATATATGTGTTCAGTGAAATAAAGTGTTTTAATATTAAGGATAATTATATTTATCCATTTTAAATATAAAAAATAAGAATGAAAATGACTTTTTTTTATCAAAATTATATAATATTTTATGAAAACGACATGTTTTACTTTGGTAAGGCATTATCAAAAGCTTATAGTAATATCCAGTTGAAATAATATAATAGTTTCTTTTATTTCTACCATTATTTAGAGCAAACATTGAATTTTGTTGTGAGCAAGGGTTATTTATTTATTTTTATTTGCTTTATATTAACATTAATATAATTAAATACGATAATAATCATAAAATGATATTTAAATAAAGGCATATGCATGCTAGATGCAAATTGAAAAACAATATTTTAAAATGATTTTATAATATTAAATATAATAATTTAACTTATTGAACATAAAATTTAACATAAGAAAAATATTTTAAATCCCACATTTTAGTTACTTTGTGAACCAAACTGTCTATAAAGCGAAGTATTCTCTAGCTTGGAAATTTCAGCAAGTTGACTTCTGCAAGTGCCGCTGCATACTTGCGTTTACACTTTTAATGGTAGGTACTTGCTGAAGCTATCTCACAAATGGACAATCCGCTTTGGATCTTAAGCCCACTCATTGCAATATAGGCATAATTAATTTAGAAACTTTAAGGAAACACCAGTACTCTATAATCGCCTTATAAAGACATTTATAGAATAGAAACTGGGCAGCATATAAATGTTCTGTGGTTGATACAAAATAAACTATAAATCATTCGTCAAATGTCGTTGTAACGAGTGAATGCAAAGTTAATGTAAGTAATAAATGTACAGTAGACGCTCTCTTAACCGGCGCCGCTTTAACCGTCCCACCGCTTTAACCGGCCTCTTCTAGGAAGTCTAGGCTTTCTTTATGAAATTTACATCTTGGTACAGCAGCAGAAGGATTCTACTGTAGTAGATGTAATTTTCATAAAGAAATGGGGTGACTACGCCCAACCAATGACAGGTCATAAGTCCTGTAAACGCCTTGATCATCCAAATTCAGTTTGCGTCTTCGTCTCTATTGAGATGCAATTGGATTTTAATTGACCACCCTTTGGTGAAAGTCCAGAATTTCGTATACAAGTGTAAGTATACATTCACAAAAATATTTGTTACTATTCTGGGCAACTCTTTGGCAATTAGAATGGAATAATACTCCTGGCGACTTCTAAACAATGCGTTTATGGGCTACAGCCTTCGCATTGTGTTAATAAGGTAGTTTGCTAAATGCTGAAAATCATTCTCCATAGATGGCGTTAGTGGGTCGGTTGTATAAGTTAATCTTGAATAGATTCACAAGTGCAACCAAATCTACATAGATGGATAATTGAAACTGACACGTGAAGATAGGTATGGATTTTGAAGTATATATGCATCTTCCAAAGGTTTGTCATGCATGATCGTGACAAGGGTGGAATGGGGAATGTTGTAATTGCGTAGAGCGTGCGCTTGACCCAACCAATGACAGGTCATAAGTCCTGTAAACGCCTTGATCATCCATATTCAGTTTGCGTTTTCGTCTCTATTGAGATGCAATTGGATTAATTTTTAATGTTTGAGTTTCTAATACACGATAAAAGTTCTGTTTTCTTAATGTTTTGAAAAAAAAAATGTTTTTTTTTTTCTTCCTTGCGAAAGTGTTTTTTAAGTGTGTTTTGACTACCTTCTCTTTAACCGGTTTTTTCGTTATCCGGCCCTCGGTCGGTCCAGTCAAGGCCGGTTAAGAAAGCATCTACTGTACTTATTTTTTGTTTGTTCTTGTATGGATTTTGGATTTATCATGTTTTTAATAAACAATAATTAAAAAGTAAATAAAATAAAAGTATTAAGTCTTATACATAAGAATGGATTATGTTTTAAAAATAAAATAACATGCCGTGATAAGCTTTCAAGACGTTTTTGCAGTACACATACTCAATTCAGACAGAACTATTTTATATATTTCAAAATTATTAACTGTTAAATTTTGAACACATAGTACAACAATTTATTTAAGAAATTGTTGCGACGGCTGTTTCTCCAAGCAATGTTTGGCATCGTCAGGTGTTACAACATTTTTTTAAAATTATTTATAAATAGGTTTTAAAACCTTTTATTATTATTATTATTATAAAGTTAAGGTTCTTCTCTGAAGTGTGCAGGTGTTACCAACCCAAAAAAGAAAATTAAAATGTAAATAAAATAATTACAACATCTAATAATTGCAGAATCAGTTCTAATATCTGTCTGAAATGAGCGTAACATATATTACAACAAACGTCTATCTGGTAGGTAACGTCGTTCGGAAGTGTCTCTGGGATAATTGTTTGTGCTGGATTTTCAATTTTTTTATATCTTTTGGATTCAAAGGAGCTTATTTAAATTGCTTTCATATTGGGGTGTAATTGCATTACATAAAACAGTTTTTTTATTTATAAAAACTTTTAATTAATTATCCAAGAAAACTGAAAAACAACTTTTCAAAGAATCTATTCAATAAAACAAATTGAATGAATAATACCAACATATTAGGTAATTGATGATTTTTTATGATATAAACAATCACTTTATTTTATTAAAAAAAACCCTAATACATTTAGGTATTTTGGTTGCCTTCATTATAAACATAATTTTTTTTCTTATTTTATAATTTTCAAAAGTTTTAAAAAACACATTTTTAAGAAATTGTTACAAATCTCACATTTAAATTGATTATCTCACATTTAAATTGATTATTCTACAAAAAAATATGAAACACAATTTGTGTTTCGACAAATTTCGAAGGATTACACCTTCATCACCGGCATAACGATATAAAACCTTTTTTTATATCGTTCTCCCGATGAAGAGGATGTATACCTTCGAAATTGATATACGTCTTTCATATTAGTGAGAGTAAGTTCGGAAGACAAATACTTTTGAGTTTAGAGAGTATCTTGCCTTCCTAATGTCGAACCATCGCTCATGCGTTCCTGGTATTATTTTTTATATATTATATTTCACCTACTCAATAGATGTCTTAAACATTTATATAGTTTGTAATGTCTGTTAAGATAAACTCATTTGATTTGATTTGAAACATGGCGAAAAAAATTTACTCAAAAGGAAAAACAGTGTTTAACTCATAAAAGTATCGACAAATTTAAACTATGTAAATCATATTGCACCACCCAATCGTAAGATATTTGAATGAATCCAAAGAAGGAACACATCAAACACTATATATTCCGAACCAATCTGAAGTATTGGATATCCCAACAAGCGACTAGCAGCAGCACAGCGAGTACCCTGAGACACGGTCCGAGGCCGGCGCCGACCAGTTAAAGCTCACCGCAGCAGGGGTGTGATATCTGAATGCAGTCTATGCGGAGGTGCGCCGCGCCCGTACCTTTGTGCGCCAGGTCGTCCATGCGGTCGATCAGGCTGGCGTCGGGCGGCCACGGGCTCAGCCCGCCCAGCTGCTGCGCCGGCAGCATCGGGGTACACAGCTTTACTGCAAGAAGACATTCATCAACATTACATCAGGGTACATAGTTTTACTCCAAGAGGACAATCATCCTATTTACATCAGGGTACACAGCTTTACTGCAAGAAGACATTCATCAACATTACATCGGGGTACACAGCTTTACTGCAAGAAGACATTCATCAACATTACATCGGGGTACACAGCTTTACTGCAAGAAGACATTCATCAACATTACATCGGGGTACATAGCTTTACTGCAAGAAGACATTCATCAACATTACATCGGGGTACACAGCTTTACTGCAAGAAGACATTCATCAACATTACATCGGGGTACACAGCTTTACTGCAAAAAGACATTACATCAGGGTACATAGTTTTACTCCAAGAGGACAATCATCTTACTTACATCGGGGTACACAGCTTTACTGCAAGAAGACATTCATCAACATTACATCAGGGTACATAGTTTTACTCCAAGAGGACAATCATCCTATTTACATCGGGGTACACAGCTTTACTGCAAGAAGACATTCATCAACATAACATCAGGGTACATAGTTTTACTCCAAGAGGACAATCATCCTATTTACATCGGGGTACACAGCTTTACTGCAAGAGGACATTCATCAACATTACTTCGGGGTACATAGTTTTACTCCAAGACGACAATCATCCTATTTACATCGGGGTACACAGCTTTACTGCAAGAAGACATTCATCAACATTACATCAGGGTACATAGTTTTACTCCAAGAGGACAATCATCCTATTTACATCGGGGTACACAGCTTTACTGCAAGAGGACATTCATCAACATTACATCGGGGTACATAGTTTTACTCCAAGAGGACAATCATCCTACTTACATCGGGGTACACAGCTTTACTGCAAGAGGACATTCATCAATATTACATCAGGGTACATAGTTTTACTCCAAGAGGACAATCATCCTACTTACATCGGGGTGCACATCATCCTAGTTACATCGGGTTAAACAATTTTACACCAAGAGGACAATCATCCTTGTTACATCGAGTTACACAGCTTTAGAATGAGTAGTGTACTCATGGGAATACAGTATAACCACTGTATGTTTATCAAATAAATATAACATCGGGGTATACAGCTTTACTGTTATATGATGGCCTGTTCTACTATATGGCGGTGAAACTTGGACTCTGAAAGTGTTTGTAATGAACCGGTTGGAAGCGTTTGAGATGTGGATATACCGTAGAATGCTCCGTATACCGTAGACCAATAGGGTCAGAAATGCAGACGTACTATTCTGACTAACTCCATTGTGAACGCCCATTTTTGCTTTCATTGATAAATCCTTATTTCCAATAACTATTTTTAAAGCTCTATTCACTTTGTTACCCGCACCAACCCTTCTTTCCACGTCACTATCCGTTCGGCCATCCGCCGTGAACATTGAATATGCTACCTAAATACACAAATTCACTCACCTGCTCCCAAAGTAAAAAAAATCTATCCCAACTATAATATACTAGGTATATCCCATATAAATATACAATATCCCAATAAATCTACCCAACAATTAATCTTGTATCTATTTAGATTGATTTCTTGATTCTGAAAACTCGTTATGTCTCTTTTAAATAATCTTTGGAAACAAAACATTGTTATATCGAAACGATTATTTGATTCTTTTTTTTTATATTGGTAAGCTATGTGCGTAAAAAAAATACATTTTTTAGTTTGATTATGATTACCGCAGCGAATATTATGATTACCGCAGCGAATAATTGAAATGATTTAAAAAGCAACATTAAGTTGAGGGTCAACTCTCTAGATTGATGGTAGGGCTAAACTGAGGACTGGAGATAAGGCGGAGGCCCCACAACGGAGGGTGAGGGCGGAGGTGCCTACCCCGTCAACTATCCCCGAGCCAGTGCTTTTCAAACTTTTTATCTTGAGCAACTGTTATTCTAAAATGAAAGTTATTTCCAGTGAACTGTAATAATGCGTAAACAAATAATTTTGTGAAAAATACGTTTATTCGAATAATAACGTTAACTTTTTATTTTTTGGAGTTTGTTATACAACTCTGTCTCGCTTTAGTATTATTCCAGTTTCTTTTAAGAATATTAATTTAAATGTCATAGTTTCATTTAATATATCTAATGATAATAAATACAAGTTTGCGGTCACCTTCTTAGAATATTCACTTTCCTCTCATCTTATTTGAAGTATTCTGTGTTTCTTATAAAACAAACATTCATTTTGATAGTTTAATTAATTATAATAAAATATTTAAATTTAAATCACTCTTATTACAATACATATCACGATTTATTTAAACGATTTTGAGTCTGTTTCGCCAAACAAAAAAATAGGTTGGCAAAACAGCTGTCGCAACAAACTAATTTCAATATATGGTGATACGAAATAACAGTGTTTTAAATTAAAACTTTTATTAATGTTGAATTATCATAGTGTTTCGGTGAAAACAATGGATTATCTAAATAATTATACCTATTTATTGAACTAACTAACTAACTATCACGCCGTCTCCCCGAAAGGGTAGGCAGAAAGAATGGACTGCCACACTTTAACTGATGCGGCATTCAATCCTTCTCTTTTCGCCCCTAGGTTACATTTAAAATTAGTAACTGAGATATTCTCAAGACATTTGATCTGTGATATTGGCCCTGCGTACTTAATTCCTAATCCAAGAACGTCCATACGATCATAAGGGTATGGATTACTATATAATGGTTTATATCATATATTTATGTTGAAATTTAATATACTTTATAACAATTTTTTTTTTATTCACTCCGAGTGTCCCGAAAGCTGTTTTGCCAACCGTTTTTGGCATCATCAAGTATTACAATAAACCGAACTCAGTTTATTGTGATGATGCCAACATCGGTTGGCGAAACAGCTGTCGCGACACTCGGAGTGAATAAAAAAAAATTGATATATTATATTATAACAGTGATTTAAATTTTAACAGTAATAATGTTGAAGTATCATAGTGTTTCGGCCAAAACAATGGATTATTTAATATCGTATACTCAATCGATAAAATAATAAATCGTTTTATATTTGAAAGATTTAAAAATTGAAGCGCACTCTATCTAATATATAATGTATTTATAGATTGTACGAATTAAAAAATTGCAAAATACCTTTGAATAAATTACCCTCGGAGAAGAAAAAAAACGATTATTACAAGCGCTTTTTAAAAATATTTCAGATCGCAGGTAGATACTGCAGTTGTGACGGGGTGCATGAGAGATGTCATATGGAGAAATAAAGATATGAAAACAGAGAGAAATGTACGAATCTATAAGATCTGTGTACGACCTATCCTCACATATGAAACTGAGTCGAGAGCAGACATTGACACTATCATGTAAGGAACACCACAAACTTAGAGGTCTATGAGGTTCAAGATATGGTCAGATGGGGATGACAACGTCGACGGTCCTGGTATAACATGTCCAGAGAATGAATCTCACAAGAATTTTTTTTTTTATACAAATACATGTAGGCAAATACTGAATTTTTACCCAATGCGGGTTAATAATTTTTTTAAGGATTGATTGTATCTCAATAGAGGCGAAGATGTTTATTATTTGGAAACAGAATATGGTAGTCGAGACGATTACAGGACCTATGGCCTATCATTGGTTGCATAATCAAATTATCTTAATAGATGGCGCTAGTATACAACAATGTGAAGTTATTAAAAATAATAGCATATACTCGTATACAAGTTCCAAAAATTTGTCAAATGTGGTGTCGTAAGAAGGGCGGAATGGGAATGTTGTTAACACAAAGTGATCGCTTAACCCAACCAATGACAGGTCATAAGTCCTGTAAACGCCTCGACTACCATATTCTGTTTCCAAATAATTTACATCTTCGTCTCTATTGAGATACAATTAATCGTTAAAAAAATCTCACAAGAGTTTCATACGTGACTCTATATGGAATGCCAGGTGAACAGCATCCACCAGGGAGGCCCACAAAGCGATGGAGAGATAGCTGAAGTTCAGCATCACAGGAGGGTAATCCTGTAATAAAATACTCTGAAGTCAGTAAGTTTAAGAAGATGAAGATTTTTTCTAACGTGGTTTCAAAAGACTTATTTTAAAATTATTATTATGTAATGACAAAAAATATATAAGGTTTCCTTCACAGTTTGGGAATCACTGCCGGAGAGATGGTTCATGGGTTATTTAACACGATGGCGGAATTATGTAGGGTTATTTTGACCCTGGATCGATTCTATTGATTTCAAATTGTATGGTCCGATAATCCAATTGTTTGATAGGGTCTTTTAGGCGAATTTGGGAAAAAAATACTATTATCTTACCCTAGCAACAGAAGCTGCCCACACACGTGAATATTTTTAGTAGATTTTTTTTGCATTTATAATAAAATATTGATAATTTGTGCATTATGATAACATATATGTATAAATTTTTTCTGTAAATTCACGCGAAATGTAATAACGGCAGCAAATTATAATATAACGGTAATAAGTAACTACCCAACCATCATGAAGTCTCTCCGGAGAAATAGTTCCTTTCTGACATTCTTCTCTTACTTCCTCTACATTCATACATCGTGACACGCGTGCACGTCGATTTCTCCGACTCCTATATTCAATTCTACGTTTTAAAGCACATAAATGTCAGATTTATTTCTTCTTCTTCTTGCTAGTGTCGTAAAGATGGCCGTAAATAGAGTCCCCTTTTTCTTACTATTGTGGTGGACGGTTTGGCCAACTTTGTGTCGTTTCCAGGGGTATCATAATTACACCTCACGAGGATTCACTTTCCTTTATTTTAATATATTTACTTGTAAACCAACTAACCAACCACCATGATCACTACGTTGTTCATTCTTGACATACTTCTCTCAATTTTTCAACATTTACACATCGTGTCATGTGCAAACGTCGATTTCTTACGTGACCTATATCAAATATTTGGTTGCAAACATATTTCACGGTAGTGGGACTCCTTTTCAAAATCTTTAATTTTTCAGTACAATATTATACCCATTCAATTATAAAGTGTATTTCATTTAACTAGATAACTATAGAAGCTTGTCAAATAAGTATTCTTTTACCATTGATGAAACAAAATTGAAGACCTTCGTGGCAGATTGGTAAGAGAGCTCTGACTGCCATGCCGAAGCCCGGGATCGATTCCCGGCGATGCGATGGCAGTGTGATTGTCACATTGTCATTAGTCTGGTATAGAACTCCCGTCACAATAAAATTGCGATAGATAAGCAACCTATCATTTATCATAAGTTTCAATATAATATCAACAAAAAAAAACTAGTTGGGTTTAAATAGCCTGTTGTATACAAAAAAAAATTGCAGTGATTTTCACTTCTACTAATCAACCGTTTTTCTGATTTATTAACAAAAAATCATGTGTGCTTTTATGACATTTACAAGATTACCGTCTTGAAAAGTCATGACAAGAATCTACATGGAAATTATGTGGAAATAAACTTCTTGTCCAAATTCACTCTGGAGCTTCGAATTTCGTAGATTGGACTTTTGGCACCGTAGGACCGACGGCGTGGATAAGGCTGTCCTATCACAATTAAGACAGTGAAGGACTTTTCAGGGGTTAAAATCCTTTTTAGAAAGAGTTCACCAGATGTAGAGGACAGTATATGTGAAACATTCACGAAAATAACGCTATACAAATTATTACTGATATAAAGTTTTTCATATAATCCGTATTCTGCGTGTCACTTCATTCTCTCTGTCTACCCTTCCAATGAAATAGCGTGATGATTTGTTTGTTTGTTCGTAAGAACCAGGCATATTCACGATATAAATTGAAATATCGCGTGTATGTATAAAAAGGCCAAATTTAACGTGTATAAATTGATTATGTACATTCACACTCCTGAATAACACTTTAGTCTGCACCTAAGTAGAAATTCACACTTGTTTGGGCATTATAAAATACACGCACCCTTCAAAATATATAAACATTATTCTTATTATCGTAATGAAGAATCATGAATGTCAACGCTGCGCTGTTTCGTAAAAAAATATTAAAATGATTTCTCCGTGACATTACTCGAACTAGCAAAATATGTTAAATCAATTAATATACTAAAAAAACTTCTATGTACGCCATACGTTGTGTTGTTATGATGCTTTATTTCTGTTTTTTTAATATACTTTGTATAAACAACACTTATATTAAAAAAATAAAATTACAAAGTCATGTTTCCGACAACCAGTCCTTCAGTGATACATATTATAATAAGTGTTGGATATAAATAGTATATAAAAAAGTAATTATGCCCCTGTACAAAGGAAAAGGATCGCGTATGGAATGTGGAAACCACAGAGCTATTAGTCTTTTGAGTGTCGTTGGTAAAGTCTATGGCAGAATTTTAATAGAAAGAGTAAGAAAATTGACGAGTGACAAAGTTTGGGATGTGCAAGGTGCCTGTATGAATGGCAGAGGATGTATGGATCAAATTTTTGGACTTCGTACATTGACAGAGAAGTTTCTGGCCAAAAACCGCAAACTTTTCTGTGCATTTGTCGACTTGCAAAAAGCATATGATTACGTTAATAGAGAAAAGTTGTGGGAAATATTGTGTGAATATGGAATAAGTACAAAACTGATCACGGCAATTAAGTCGCTATACACAGAAAGCACTGCTAGTGTCAGAGTAAATGGAGATCTTACAGCCTGGTTTGATATCAATAAAGGTGTCAAACAGGGTTGCGTAATGTCCCCGTGGTTATTTAATCTGTATATGGACAAATGTATGAAAGAGCTGAAAGGGTTGGATGTAGGTGCCAAAATGAGCGGAGTGTCAGTAAGCTGTCTCTTGTATGCGGATGACGCTGTCCTTCTTGCAGACAACGATCATGAACTACAAGTCCTGGTGAATTGTATGTATGAGGTATGCATGCGAAATGATCTGATGATGAATGTTAATAAGTCCAAGGTAATGATTTTTGAAAAGGAAGAAACCACGACAGTCAGCAACATTAGCGTGAATGGTGAAAATTTGGAGCAAGTAGTTGAGTTCGTGTATTTAGGTAGTATGTTTACAAGAGATGGGCGAGTGGAGAGGGATATTGAAAGAAGGGTTGGGCCAGGCAACAAAGTGAATGGTTTACTTAAAGTTGTCATCGCAAACAAAAACCTATCAAAAAGCTAGAATGGCAGTGCACAATGGTGTTCTTCTACCGACCCTTATGTATGGAAGCGAAGCATGGAACTGGCAAAAGAAGGATGAAAGTAGAATAAATGCAGGAGAAATGAGATCTCTTAGAAGAATGTGGGGATACTCTGTGTATGATAGAGTGTCGAATGAAAATATAAGAAGTGAATGCGGTGCGAATGATGGTGTCATGAACAAAATAACGAAAGGATCATTAAGATGGTTTGGACATATTGAAAGAATGAATGAAGAAAGAATGGTAAAAAAATTATATGTTAATGATGTAAATGGAACCAGAAATAGAGGAAGACCGAGGAAAAAGTGGCACGATCAAATAAATCAAATATTGAATGTCGGCTATGTGAGGAGTCAGAGAAATCGACGCGCGTGCATGACACGATGTATGCATGTTGAGGAATCGAGAGAAATATGTCAGAAAAGAAAAGTGTGGCAGTCCATTCTTTCTGCCTACCCCTTCGGGGAGACGGCGTGATGGTTAGTTAGTTAGTTAGTTAAAAAAGAAAAAGAGAAATAAAATATTTGATTACGTGTTTACTGTTTGACGATTTTTTTTACGTAAAAACATAGTGTTTTCCACTTTTGAGTTTATTTTTTTCAACATGTTTCGGCGTGAACACCTTCTTCATCTGGAGAACTATATAAACTGATAGTTTATAGTTTATGGATAGGACTTTAATTCATAAAAAAATCATCATTATGGAATTCCACACTTTCAATGCCTTAATTTTTATTTAAAATTGCTTAGTGTTTCTTGTATAATAATATAATAAAATTCTAAAAATTATCTTATAGTTTATGGAAATGACTTGTTTCGCTTTTGTAAGGCATTATCAACTTTTTAATAATGCCTTAGAAAGGCGAAATCTGCCATTCCTATGAATTATAATAATAAAAAACGTCTAGAAACGTTTTCATTCGTATTGATTATTTGATAATGCTTACGTTTTGCGACTTATTTATTAATTTTTTTCTCTAACTAACTAACTAACCATCACGCCGTCTCCCCGAAGGGGTAGGCAGAAAGAATGGACTGCCACACTTTTCTTTTCTGACATATTTCTCTCGCTTCCTCAAGTCGTGTCATGCACGCGCGTCGATTTCTCTGACTCCTCACATGGCCGACATTCAATATTTGATTTATTTGATCGTGCCACGTTTTCCTCGGTCTTCCTCTATTTCTGGATCCATTTACGTCATTAACATATGATTTATTTACCATCCTTTCTTCTTTCAATCTTTCCATATGTCCAAACCATCTTAATGATTATATTTTTTTTCTCTATTTATTTATTATAATTTTTTTGTCATACCTACGTTTTTAGTTAAATCTGATTGGTTAGTTGTTTGTTTGTAAAACCCGATGATGCCAACATTGGTTGGCGAAACAGCTGTCACTTTAATTTCGTAGAATTCAAATAAATAGGTTATGTTTTTTATACTTGATTAGTGGCGATTAAGATAATTGGCGGCCAAATTATAAAACTTAAGATATATTTTTAGTAACCCTTAATTTTATAGCGATATTTAAAAATATAGACTTACTCTTACTTACTTAAAGTGATTAAATTATACATAGTAAGAAAAAATATATAGTTCTATATAAAGCTCTTTTTTTTATTCATTTTGCGTACCTTATTGCTCAATAAATATAGAAACGAACAAAATATGACAATTAGGAACCACAAAATGTAGTTCTTATGAAATGTTAAATTGAAATATATGTAGTTTCTTAAAATTGAATATTTAATATTGTAAAAACCTATGTTATTAAAAATATTTTATGGAAATATCATTATCAACGTTGGTATGGTATTGTCATATATCGCTCCCAAAAATTACAACAAAACTACTTACTAGAAAACGCACGTTTTCATCAAATTCAAATATTATAGGTACCTACTACAATTAAATAAATGTTTTTAAAGATAGTCGATAAAGTAGGTATTAACGGTGTAAACGGAACAGACGATAAAGAAAGACCGAGTTAAACATGGCAAGATCAAAGCAATCAAATAACATTAAAATGTCTGCCAAATGAGGAAAACGACGTACGTGCTTGACACGATGTATGGATGTAGAGGAACCGAGAGAAGCATTCCAGGAAAGAACAGTGTGGCGGTCAATTATTTCTGCCTACCCCTTCAATGAGACGGCGTAATGGTTAGTTAGAAAGTTAGATAATAATGAAGAGTTAACTGAAGATTGTAGAAAATAATAAATTAGTGTGTTTTATTAGTTAATTTAACCCAGTCTTAGAAATGGGCTAAAACTACTATATCAAATCAGTTAGGTATCATAAAATGCTTGTTTTCGAAGTGTTCTAAAACATATAATATTATTTTGACATGTCTCGTTTTACCAGAGCATTTTCAAAACGTTATTGATTTTTTGTTGCCGTAAAAACGATACTTTTCAAACCATAATTTAAAAAATAATACACTTTAATACCTAATGATAATTTACAAATATCTGAAAAAATATTTGAACTTGGAATAACATCTCACAAAAAGTCTACAAAAACATCTCTCTTGAAGATAAAAGATTATAAAACAATCTCCAACCCCTACATTTTCAGGAATAATATTTTTTCAATATAAGCTATATAAAGATTGTATTTACTTTGTTTATTTAAATGTCAATTGTTTTCGAAATGACAGACGTAATTTATAAATAAAATAAATTCCCAGTAAATTCATACGATTTACAGGTAAAAAAATATTTTCGGTATTTTGGAAATTGCTAGAAATGGGAATTTCCTGCTTGAATTTGTTTGTATAAATATGTTTTTCCCGAGAAATATAATACACGATATTTAGGGATGTAGGAAAATTCTCGTATTGTTTATTTGTTGAGTTAATTTTCCGTGTCAAGTTAATGTGATGATATGGGGTGGTTTGGTTGTTTTCTTAATTACCTATATGAAATGATCCCCTAATCTGATTTTACGGAAATGCGGTAGGTATAGCGCTCTAGAATATTTGATTTCTTATTTTCTGTATACATAACGTGAATTATTTTTAGTAATTTCATTTCGTAGTTCTTATTTTTTATTTGTTTTTTTTGTTTTTATTAACCTTTCCCTTACGGTGCTAAAATAAAAACGTGCGTTCCGGTGTAGGGTAGTCAGTACGCGTTAAACAAATTAGCGATTTTAAATCAGAAAAATAGGAACATTCATAGCTAATCCCCTTATATAATTATAATTGAAGTCAAAAATGATAATAATTGAGATTTGATTGCTAAAAACATTAAAAAACCATCTGGCAACGCTCACGGAAAGGGCATAGACCCGCTCTGGTTGCAAGCCCGAAAGCGACTGCCGCCGGCGTAGCGGGACGGCGAGAGTGAGAACATTGAGCTAGAATATATGCAAGAGTGAGATGCGAATATAGTGTCGCGTACTCAGCGCTACGAATTTTGTTTCCGATGTTCACAAAATATCTCCGATGTACCCGATGAATTCTAATTATTATTAATTATATTTTTTTAATCAATGCGTAAATATATTATGGAGGAATACCTAAAATCTGAACCTTGTATTTATTAAATGTATAGAGATATTGATGGTTATTATTATAGAAGCAACGTGTAGAAGATACCCATTCCAGAGAAGGGAGGGTTAAATATAAAGAATGGGAGACTTGGAAACCGTGAATGATGACCTGAACCAACTAACTAACTAGCAGAAAGAATGGACCATCACATTATTCTTTCCTGACATACTTCTCTCGCTTCCTCTACATTCACATATCGTGTCATGCACGTACGTTAATTCCTCCGACTTCTTACGTGGCCGACATTAAATATTTGATTGATTTGATCGTGCCACGTTTTCCTTGGCCTTCACTGTTACGGACCGGTAACATACCGTGGTTAAATACAAAGCGTTTTATTATTTTAATATATATAAGTTTTAAAATCGCTATAGATCGCTACAGGCATCGCTACAGATTTGGCTCATGAAAATACAATCTATATTGACAATACTTCAGTTAACAAGGTGTCCCAATTTAAGTATCTCGGGTCGGTCATTACTGAGGACGCCAACGTAGACACTGATGTCAAACACAGGACAAACACCGCCTGGCTCAAGTGGAGGTCTCTATCTGGTGTCCTGTGTGATCAAAAATTCTAATCAGAACTAAGGACAGAATCTACAAGACTGCAGTGAGGCCCGCCATGCTTTATGGAGCAGAATGCTGGACTAACAAAAAAGCAGACGAATGTCGAGTTCACGCTGCCGAGATGAAAATGCTGAGGTGGGCTGGAGGCGTCACAATGCTGGACCACGTAAGGATCGAATGCGTGAGGGGTAGCTGTAAGGTTGCCCCATAAACGGAAAAATTGAGAGAATCTCGACTCCGGTGGTACGGTCATGTGATGCAAAGAGACAGCGAACACATTGGTCAAAAAGCCCTCAGTATTCCCACAAAACCAAGAAGAAGAGGTCGCCCAATGGCAATATGGTGGGCCAACATTGAAAAAAAACTCCAACGCGAGAACCTGACAGTAAGGATGAGTCAAAATATAAAAGCTTGGCGTCTTCGTACGAGAAGGGCCGACCCCAGACGATGCGAAACGGCAAAGGGAAAGAAGAAGTTATAAGTTTTAAAATGTTTTAAAAGTTTATAAACGCAAAGTGAGTGCTTGATATAAAACTTATATTGCTTGATATAATTACTATCTATTGAAGTATATGTAATCAGAAAATCAACGTGGGAGTTCTAGAGTCAACCACAATCAATCGAACTCAAGCTTGGAACTTGGTAAAGAAGATTGTAGTATTACGATTTTTTATAGATCACCGATAAAAAAAATAAGGAGGGAATAAAGTCAGATAAATGCGCGCTCATTAAAATCAAGAAAGGAACAGTAATAAGTTTGAATTGATGAGAATGAATAGTTCAAAGTTGTATGAAAACAGTGTGAATGGAATAAGATGTCCAAGGAAAATATAGCGTGACCAAATTGATAAATCGCAGAATGATAGCTGAGTTCGGTGTCGGAAAAATCTATGAGCATGCATGCTACGATGCATCTTAATTCTTGACAAGATTAATTTTCTGCTCGTATTGTAGATTGTTTAATAATTACTAATTCCATTGAATCAAATCTGTGGTTTTAGCATTTTTTTTAAAACATAAAAAAAATACTAAATAAAATCTTGAGAGGTATGTCTGGATAGAACAGTGTGGCAGTCCATCATCTGCCTACTTCGTGGGGAAACGGTATGATGGTTAGTTAGTAAATTCAAAGTTTATTCCTTCCTTCCTTCCAGTTCTTAAAACCATTTTTTCAGTTTTATTTCACTATTATCGACGAGCGTCCGTGTCACGGTATGTGAATGTAGAAGAAACGCGAGAGTTATGTTAGGATAGAACAGTATGACGCTCCATTCCCTCTGCCTACCCTTTCAGGTGAGAGGTCCAGAAACGGCGTGATGGTTAGTTAGTCAGTTATGAACTTCCATCAAAAGATTTGAGTAAAATCGTTAGATTATCATGAAGAGCTATGATTTTATTTAAATCTTATTAAAAGGTCATTTGCTTTTTAGTTTTTCACTATTATAGATATGCATTAAATGTTTCGCATAGGCATACATGTAAAATTTTATTTTCTACCGAAGGATGGGAAACGTAGTTCTTGAAACCGTTCGTGGTTAATTTATTCATAAACTATACTTAATCTTAAAGTACCATGATGTTTAATAAACTTAAATGTGTAATTATTCAATTTATTAATCAATAACATACGATTTAAAATTAAAGGTAGAAAAATCGGAATCAAGTGGAGGATTTTAGAAATGCATGTGAATGAGAGAATGGAAGTGAGTAGATCTAATTATTAGCTTTTCCTTATGAAATTCTGGCTAAAATATAACTTTTGGTAGTTGATAATCTGTTTTGAAATCAATCTACAAGATTTGGATAGACTTGACATATGAAGTTCTTGGAATATAAAGCGTACGAAGCTTACAATATGAAACGGATTTACCACAAGTCTAAAACCTTATCAACAGTTGAATGACAGTAATCTTTTTTTTATAGTGGAGTGCATATTACCTTTTTGAAAACGATCCATGTCTCGATATTTTATCTTGTTTCGTTTTGCTAGAGTATTATTAAATATTTCAATCATCATCAAATGATATTGCTTTAGCTTCGTGAAATATATCGCTCAGATGTAACCTAAAAAAACTCCTTGTAAACTGACCTTTTTCGATGCAAAATTTAAAATATTTAAAACAAAATTTTAAATAATTATTTTAAAAACAGCAACTATTCGATAATATATTTTGATAAGATTCACTTGTTTCAGGAACAATGATGTAAAACTTCATATTAAATAATTAATATGAATGTAAACGTCCGTTTTATAAAAGTTTGAATATATTTTATTTGAATGACGTTTTCATTCGTATTAATTACAATACCTAGACATATTTATATTAATGAAGCTGAAAACAGTTGTTTCTTGAAACTAAAAAAATGTGAAAATGTATGAAAACCACAACATAATATTTGGTTTGATCTATAGATTTTTTTTATTTTTTTTAAACTATTAATTTGACAGTAAAAGTTTATTTGACATGGGAGTACCATTTTTCGACTTTCGATATCAATAGGCCTAGCAACAGGAAACATGACACTTTTATAAAATATAATTAACCTTCTAGAATATTTCATTTCCTTGAATATCAATTCCTCAATATGGACTCCTCATTGTTTTATTATGGAAACAAGAAATTATGAAACATAAAGATCCAGTATAACAGTTTACGACAATAATATAAAAAAATATGTATTTTTTGTACAATCAAACTATTGCTTCTAAAACGATGCTCGTATAAGCTCAGTATAATAATTTAAATGCAATATGTAAACATGTTTAAATAGATTAATGATATAAGAGGACTTTTAAGGTGGGATTTTATTTGTAATACTGTTTTGGAATCCTCTTTTTCGCATTTTATATACTCGTACAATAGATATCTTGGTGTGTTATCTGATATCTTTTTCGCATTTTATATACTCGTACAATAGATAAATGTAGAAGCATAATGTGGTATCCCAGACAAGTAACTATTATTTTAGAATCCCTAGTGTCTATTTTCGACCTCGCTCCACAATTAGGTATTTTGTTGATATTTCAGGGGCTAATTACGATATAATTAAATCATACTCAAACGTTAATCTCTATAAGGTTTCGTTGGAATTCAAAAAACGAATAAATTTGTTGTGTTCTTCTTTATATAAGATTTAAGCCAATCAGTTTTGAAATGAAGCAAGTACCTACCCATTAGATTTATAGTTTTTTTTATTAAGTAAAAATAATTATCGGGTTCGTAAGCTAATTGCACACAGTTATAATATGTATATAACATATTTTAGTAAATTTCACAATTAAATTAAAATATTCACATTTATTCACTTTTATAGAACATACTTTTAATTCAGGAATGATATAATAATCATTTGAAAAATCAGGAGTAACAATTTTTTGACAGTTAATATTGTGTTAAATAATTAATTAAATTGTTTGTTACTTACCGATTAAAAAACTAAAAATACACTGATTGTTTTTTAATATTCCTTTTTTTAGGTCTTATCACAAATTCTTCTCTAGCATATCACATTACACATTATATTTTGATAAAAGTTATTAAATATATTTATTGTTTAAACAGTTTCACATAAACGCGAATCCTTTAAGATCGAGTCATTATTAACCGAATGATTAAATTTAAATTTTTCTAGACTGTTTATAAAAAAAAAAATACACAATTGAACTAAAATAACAACAAACACCCTATAGATATCAAACGTACCATTCAAATTAAGAAAAGTAAAAAATATTTAAATATCGAAAATGAACAAATGAAGCGCGCTTTTTTAAATAACCAAATTGATTCTCGCGCGTCCTCTACCTAAGAGCAAATCTTCACTACTGAACCCCTAGCAAACTTGGTTTATATTCGCTGATAACAATTTAAAATTGCGTCAAACAAAATCAAATCGTAACTTTTAAAGTACTCAAAATCACTATAAATGGTCATTAGAGTTACGGCTTATATTTGTTTGAATTACTCGTGACAGTTAGGACGTTTTGTTTCTCAGGGTGAATTCTATACAATCTATCCCACTTTAAGCGCCAAAACAAAATACAACATCTATACCTGCATTATAATATATTCGTCTCTTTCGCACTTGCGCGTTATAGCGTCGGAGTAGTATATCCGTCCCTTTCGCTAAAGCTCTCCGCGTTCGAAACATAAATTCAAAGTTGAAAGCTCCACGTTATCTCCGGCCAATGGGAGGCGAGCACTGTTCTGGCGGCCAATCGGGTCGCGAGCTTTGTGGCGGTAACCACCAATGGGTTGTTACAATTGATTTTTTTTCAGGTTTTGCAAGATTCCTTCTGAAGTTGTCGTGTTTTGTTTAATGTTTATTTATTTTGATTTAGTGTCTGCCGTATGGTGAGCGCTTGCGGACGGAGGCGGCCGTGTGCGCCACAAAGGCCTTTGGCAACGAGTTTTTATATTGTCACAAGTTTGAAAAGAGAACACCGTCTTCTGAAGTCTTTGAGTGGGTAGGCACCTAGCCGGGTACCTACCCTCTTATTTAACCCTTTGATCGTACAATACAAAAAGAGTTTTTAAATATTTTAATAGGTAGGTGCGCAGTAGCGGCGTGACTTTTCTATAACCTGCAATTAAATTTCACATAATGAATACTAATTAAAACGTCTGATTTCTAAAACACCTTATGGGAATGATATGTTTCGCCCTACCAAAGCATTATCAAATGTCATTTGATTAAGCCTTAGTAGGGTGAAACATGTCATTCCCATAAAATATAATATAACTTTTAGAAAACAGACGTTTTCATTCGTACCTATTCACTATATCACTATGAAAATCGCAATAAAGTGCACCGACCCTTATTCATGGAAGTGAATCCTGGAGTTGGTAGAAGAAGGATGAAAGTAGGATAAATGCCGTAGAAATGTTTTACATCATTTTTCAAGAAACATTAAATAAATTTTGTATATTTATTTTCATTGGCGAGGAAGGCAGAGGTTTATTGCAAAACTACAGATATATACGCTTTTTTATGTTTCATGGATTATACCATATTCATAAGCGTGTCAAACTTGTTAAGCAATTTATATTTATATTCTGTACCCTTAATTATTATGGAAAATACCGTATAAAATCACACACACTGAAATAAGCATTTTTGAAGAGTAAGAACTTTTAGGAATTTGAAGAGGATGAAGGGAAAATGAACGAAATGTATATCAGCTGTTTGCTATATGTAGACGACGCTGTTTTAATCGCTGAGAGAATGGAATATCTACAAGTCCTAGTAACAAGAATATGTGAAGTATGCAATAAATGTGACCTTGCGATGAACTTGTCAAAGTCTAAAGTTATGGTATTTGAAAATGAAGAATGTAGGACAGAATGTGACATAAGTGCGAACAGGGAGAAATTGGAGCAAGTTACTGAATTTATTTATCTAGGAAGCATGTTTACAAGAGATGGAAAATCGGAGAAAGACATTGAAAGAAGGGTTGGTGCTGGAAACAAAATAAATGGTGCACTCAAAACCACCCCGTCAAATAGAAATCTATCGACTGAAACGAAGATGACAGTGCACAATGGGGTTCTAGTGCCGACCCTTATGTATGGAAGTAAAGCATGAAGTTCTTCATCGGTGTTAAAATTTATAGATTAGGACTTTTGTGTTCCGAAACATGTTTATGAAAATTGCAATAAAGTGCACCGAACTTTATGTATGGAAGTGAATCTTGGAGTTGGCAGAAGAAGAATAAAAGAAGGATACATGCCGTAGAAATGAGATCACTTAGAAGAATCTACGAAAACACAATGTATGATAGAGAACCCAATGAAAAAGTTAGAAAGGAATGTAAGTCGGATGAATGCGTCCTAAATAAATTAAGAAAGGGTCACTAAGATGGTTTGGACATATGGAACGAATGGGTTAGGGAAGAATGGTCAAATATAAAGAAAGGCCAAGGAAGACATGGCACGACAAAATTACTCAAATACTAATAGGCGGCCATGTTCGAAGCAGGAACAATCGACGAGCGTGAGTGTCACGGTGTGTGAATGTAGAAGAGGCACGATAGTTAGAATAGAACGGTTTGGCGATCCATTCTCTCTGCCTACCCCTCCGGAGAAACGATGTGATGGTTAGTTAATTAAGAATTTTACAATTAATATAAATTGGCATCTTAAGTCATATACGCACACATCGGTAATGAATACTCTAACTATTTAACCTTATTTATTTTATTAAAATCAAGTAAAGTATAGCATGACCAAATTAATCGAATAATAAAAGCGGCCACATTCGAGGTCAGAAAAATCGACGAGCGTGCCTGTTACGATGTTTGAATGTAGAGAAATCTCGAGAGGTGTGTCAGGGCAGAGCAGTATGGCGGTCCATCCTTTCTGCCTACCCCACCAGTGAAAGTGCGTGATGGTTAGTTAGTTAGATTGTTATATTGACGTAATTTTTATTCACTAATCGTAAACAAATGAATAGAACTAAAATCACAGTCTTGTTAGGCACTCTGGTTTGGGGTAGTAAGGTCAAGAAATTTACGAAGTAAAAATCAAACATGTTTAAATAAAACCACAACAATTCCAATACGTAGTTTCTCAGGAGAGGTAGGCAGAGAGCACGAACTGATTTACTAATTTATCCTGTTAAACTCCTTTAGCTTCCTCCACGTTCATACAATGAGTCATACACACGCGTCAATTCTTCTGACTAACATGACTTAAATAATTGATTTATTTGGTCACCCTATATTTCTCGATTCCGTACTCCATTCACAAACCTATACATTATTCACCATTCTTGCTTCATCTAAGCGTTTCATATGTCAAAACCGACGCAGTGATCCTTTCATAACTTTGTTTGTAATACTTTCATCCGATCTACATTCCCTCCTTATAGAATTGCGAAATTGTCATAGATAGTTTTAAACACATTCGTCTAAGGGATCTCATCACGACCGCATTTATTCCGCTCTCATCCGTCTTCTGCTAGTTCCTATTTCGCAATTTCCATAAAAAATTAAGATAATTCTAATTTTGCCATATTATTTATGTACATATAATAAGGAAGAGATCTGCTTCTTCTTCTTCTTTCTTGCTATAGACCATAGGTTCCCAAACTTTTTTGACCCATGGCCCCCCATTCAGACACAAGATTACACTGGAAACTTTTACTTTTTAAGATAATCAAATGATTTTACTGAAATCTCTTGATGGAAGTTCATTTTAAATAATAATTAAATAAAACGATGTCTTTTAACTACTTCCACTTTTGTCTTTATTTCGACAGCGACCGGTTTTGCCAGGCTCGCTGGCATCGACAGACTGGTGGTTGGCCCAGTCTATCGATGCCAGCGAGCCTGGCGAAACCGGTCGTTGTCGAATTAAAACAAAAGTGGAAGTAGTTAAAAAAACATCGTTTTATTTAAATATTAATTTACTTTTCACTTTTTTAAAATTAAACAAAACAGAAAAATGCAATGGATCCATTTTTTATATACATGTGTAGGGGAGGGGGAGGGGCAAGGGGGGATCCTTAAGGTTTGGTGACTCTTAAAATCGGCTATTGAAGATCTACATATCCCATTTAAGCTGAAATTTATAATTTGATATCTAATGTATAATTTTGCATATAAACTTTCATTTTAATATTGAAAATTTTGGCTCTATGAGCAATTTTGTGAAAAATGGCATTTGTCCCGCTTTGCCCCGGTATGTGGGGCAAAGCGGGGTAGCAAGAGGGGCAGAGTGGGGTAAACAATTAATGATAAAGCAAAACAATGGATTTATAAAAAAATAAATATATATTTAATAAAATTACCAGTTATAAAAATTGAAATGAAAATCAGAATCTAATGACTATTTATCAACGCACATAGCACATATATGAGTCGCTTCATCATCCTCTTCATCCTCCCCTGCTCAAGAGCAGCGAGACCATAGATTGCACTTAATGCACTTGGTCCATCCAGTGCCATCTTGACATTATATCAAGCCGCAATGTTCCTTGATATTGTTTATGGTTTGACTTGGGAGGAGGCCTTGCACTCATTTGAGTCTCCTAGGGATTCGTACCGGTCGCTCTCGTTTATCAAGTGTATTTCGATACATTTTTGGGTTTTCTTACATTATTTCTGGTAAAATCTTTATGAGAATTCATAAAAGGTGTGAATATATATGTATTTGATATGTCTGTGTTATAAATTTAAGTTTCAGTTGATATATTTCCTGTTTTCAGTATCGCGTGTGATTTGACATTTAGAAGTGAGTGCTTTTTGTGTTATTAAATTTAAACAGATATGTTTTTGTGATAAAACCATTATTTAATTAAATCAACGTGTACTTAGTGAATTAAACAAAGTTATTTTCAATTTCCTAAGTATATAACTATGGAATTTCACAGTGTTAATGCCTTAGCGTTCAATAAGTTAAATCAATGTGTGTTATCAAAAACAAAATATTGTGTATTGAGATGTAATTCAAGCAATATGCTAAATATTTCAATTTCAATTGAATAACCTCAAGTTTGCCGTTTGCAGTTGTTCTTTCAATATAGATTATTTATATATTTTATTAATTTGTGTTAGTGATGTTGGATATTAAAAGTATAAATAATATATTTTTATTTAAATAAGTTACATGTTATGGTTTCGAACGTTATCATTTTTTTGTCATATATTCACAATGACTGTCTAATTTTTCACACACAACAATTACACATGCTTTAATATGTAAAAAATATTTTCTTCTCTTTTGGATGAACTATTTTCTTATATACTATTTTTATTTTATGAAATGTACTTTTTCACATTGGATTCCTAGGTGTTTTGATACTTTGAAATAATTCGTGTTGTCATGCAATTTCTGCATAAAAATTAAATGATATAATATTATTTTGCGAAACTTGGGTTAAAACTTCAAGGCTGTGAAGTATTAAAATTATATAAAAATATTTCTTTGAGATATTACAATGAACATTATTTTATTTTCCATATTTTTTTCCATCGAATCAGATTTATTAAAGTAAGTAATGCATATGATTTGATTGCAGGCTCGAATATTTCGCTCGTAAAGCTTTATTAATAAATATTGAAATTTTAAGTTTACTAGGAATGTCATGAAGAATCATTTGCATTCTTAAAATATATCGAATACAATTAAAAAAATAATTAAAAAAAACATCGATTCATCGTAACAAATCTGTATGAAAGGTACGACCGAATGACAGCTAAAGTGACAGCTGAGGCGAAGGCCTCCTCCGTCGGCCACATTGAATCGAGCCCTGCGGCTTGTTATTACGTCAAGATGGCACTGGTCCATCCCTCTGATGACTGAGACCATAGATAGCCACAGTAAATGCAATTAGCATCTTCATTACCCGAGGATGTATTTGGAGTCGTATTTTCTTTATAAGGCTTTACTGTTTTCTCTGTTTTCCTTTTGACTTTTCGATTCAGTCATCAATTTTCCTCTTTCTTCAGATGTTAAAGTTCCCATCTGCCGTTTACCGGTGGAAGCAAGAATTTTGGAGTGGCTTTTGGGAACTGAAGAAACACCTGTTTCATTTACATTGGATACACGATGTGCAATTGTTTATGTTTGTCATAAACCCCCTCCAAAAGCTCATACTATTTTCCGACAGCCTCTCTGTTAAAACCCATAGCTCTGGTTGCGGAGGTAGATTCCGACTTCCTGTAGCTACTATCTGGGTGCCTCTTCAAGAAACCCTTCAGCCAGTCTACTCCTCTGTATTCATTTTTTTCTGCGACCTCGTACGTGAGCCTTCTCAGTTCAAAGGATGTCAGACCTTGAAACCTCCTTTCAATCGTTTTTATATATGAACCAGTTTTTCCTCTTGTTTTCTAGAAAATACAGTTTTATAACGGCCGAGCTTTTTCTAAAAAATAGTATTATCAGGGTTACTCCGATGCTGACGAACATATCGTTCGAGGGTTGTTTGCGGAACGCCATGGACCTTTGATGCTTTTATATATCCCATTTTTCTCGATACAGTACTCTGTACTGCTTTTTTCATGGATTATGGAGACCAAGATTGTTGGTTTACGAACTTTTTACAATTCCGAACCATTTGGTCTGTAACAAACATATACATTGACATAATAACATGATTATTAAATTCAGAAAATAATAAGAGGCAAAGTGAGTACCTCATTTCAGTAGTACCCCACTTTGCCCCAATCGCCTTGAACAACAAAACACGGATAGCGCCATTTTACCTTCGTTTATCAGCAACTCTGAAGTTGAGGCGTTTAATCTGATAGAGTTGACCGAATTGATCAGTAATATTTCACCCTGATCGCAGCACTACATCCCAAAATGATTCCACGCTGAATTTAGACGAAACATTTAACCAAAATGCAAGTTTACAATAAATCACCGAAAACAAAAAAATCCGGCTTGCGGCAGCGTGCGACGGTGGTCAAGGGTATGAACCGACTACAGACCAATCACCGAGCGTCATTTGAATTCAGATGCGACCGTTAATTTGTCCAATAACATGGGTACCCATCTTTGCCCCGGAACCCCACTTTGCCCCCCTCTCCCCTAAGTATATGATTATTTGAAACATCATAAAATCATGGATAATATTTATTTTTAAAGTGATTTTTATCAAAAAGTATGTAACAAATTATAAATAACTAACTAATTAACCATCACGCCGTCTCCCCGAAGGGGTAGGCAGAAAAAATGGACTGCCACACTTTTCTTTCCTGACATATTTCTCTTGCTTCCTCAACATTCATACATCGTGTCATGCACGCGCGTCGATTTCTCTGACTCCTCACATGGCCGACATTCAATATTTGATTTATTTGATCGTGCCACGTTTTCCTCGGTCTTCCTCTAATTTTTTTACCATTCTTTCTTCATTCATTCTTTCCATATGTCCAAACCATCTTAATGATCCTTTCATTATTTTGTTCATGACACCATCATTCGCACCCCAATCGCTTCTTATGTTTTCATTCGACACTCTATCATTCACAGAGTATCCACACATTCGTCTAAGAGATCTCATTTCTACTGCATTTATTCTACTTTCATCCTTCTTTTGCCAGTTCCATGCTTCGCTTCCATACATAAGGGTCGGTAGAAGAACACCATTGTGCACGGACATTCTAGCTTTTTTGGATAGGTTTTTGTTTGCGATGACAACTTTTGATGCACCATTCACTTTGTTGCCTGTCCCAACCCTTCTTTCAATATCCCACTGTTATAGAATATCATATAATAATTGATAACATTTCTTTCTAAATTGTCGCGACAGCTCTTTCGCTAACCGATGTTAGCATCTAATGCAAACTTACATTGTAGGTACTAGCTGTCTTGATGTACCTACACTTTGTCTTGTCTAAGAGAACTTGTATTGTATTATTTCTGGATACTTCAGATAGCTCCAAGGTGTTGTGATATATGACAATTTCTCAGCACACCTTTCACACGTCTTGCTGCTGCATTGAATGCAGAATGGAAATAATCCAAATGTGTTTTTGGGATTTTTGCATACACTCCTTTGCAGTAATCTAATCGTGACGTAACGAAGAAATTGATCAAGACATTCGATAGTGCCTTAGACTGTTTTATGGAATTTCATTCGTATTAATTATTTATCGGACATATGGAACGAATGGATGAGAGTAGAATGGTTAAAAAGTTGTACACAAGCAGTGTGAGTGGGAAAAGAAGCCGAGGACGACCGAGGAAAACATGGCATGACCAAATTAACCAATTACTAAAAGGCGGCCAAATTCGAAGTCGGAATAATCGACGTGCGTGCATGGTGCGATGTATGAATGTGGAGGAAGCCCGAGAGGTGTGCCAGGACAGGCCAGTGTGGCGATCCATCCTCTCTGCCTACCCCTCCGGGGAAATGGCGTGATGGTTAGTTAGTTTTTAGTTTAATTATTTAATATGGAGTTTTATATCATTGTTCAATAAACAATTAATAAGTTTTTACCATCTTTTAACTTGCTGTAATATAGTTCCAACCGGGGAAAAATAATTGGCTACATATTTAAGATACTCATTATTTTCATTTAAATGGAAACATTTTGTCTATAACTATTAATATCTCTTCTTCTTTCTTTGTTTCCTCATTACTGAAGGCCGTGATCTATGGAACTGCCCGTGGCTAAAATAGAATTCCTCTAAACCTCTCTGCTCAGGAAAAAAGTATTGTCACTGGAAGTGTTCCAGATAAAAAAAGTAGAGGCAAATCTCCTGGCTCGGTGGTGTGACCAGATTAAGGGTACGGTCACACCGGAGTGCCAGAGTAGGAGTCAAGACACAGACGGCTTGTGATCACGCACTGTGGAGCGAAGTTAATAGTTTGACCGGTCCCATAGTACGCCATACGTTGCGTTGGTTCGCCAGGTGTTCGTCTTGAGTCTTACTTTGGCATTGCGGTGTGGCCGTACCCCCAGGAGATGACCAGGGGAAACCTATATGAAGGTGACTACCAGTTTCCCTCGTATTTCGTCAGTGCAATTAGAATATTCTAATAGCTTTTTGAAAACATTGTATTTTCACAACACTTCATTGCTAACTAACGAACTGACTAACTAACTATCACACTGTTTCCCCGGTGTGGTAAAGTGAAGGGATGAACCGCCAAACTTTTATATTCTGCGTGACTCTCGCGCCTCTTCTACGTTCACACACCGTGACACGCACGCTCGTCAATTGTTCTTACTTCTGTATTATTCTGTAATTTGGTTATGCCATGTTTTCCTTGATCTTCCTCGTCTTTTTCATTCATTCTAATTGTCAATTTTTGTCCTTTCTTCCCTCATCCATTCGTTCCATATATCCAAATCATCTTAGTGACCCTTTCTTATTTTATTTTGGACGCATTCATCCGCCATACACTCCTTTCTAACTTCTTCATTGGGTATTTTATCATACATTGTTTTTCAACACATTCTTCTAAGTGATCTAATTTCTACGGCATTTATCCTATTTTTATCTTTTTTCTGCCAAATCCAAACTTCACTTCCAAAGGGTCGGCGCACTTTATTGCACTTTTTATAAACATGTTTTGGGTCACCAAAGTCCTAATGTTGAAATTATAACACCGAGGAAAAACTTCTGTGACCCGAAACATGTTTGTGAAAAGTACTAATAAATATTGTAAAAATACGATGTTTTCGAAAATTGAATCCACAGCACAAAGATGGCGAATAGAGAAGCAATGAGAATAGATCTCAATCCGGTTAATTTAAAATAAAATAAGTGTTACATTTTCTTCGTTTGTTATTATTAGTACATGCATAGGTAGGTACTTTTTATTTCGCCCCATTTTTTTTCGCACTAAAATGTTTTCCTTTCGTTTTTAACACATTAATTATTTTAAGCAATGAGTATTAAAAATACATTAATTTACTAGCGGACCCGACAGATGTTGTCTTACCCGAATGTTGGCTTACCTGCTCTTAGCTGGTTCAGCAAACATTTTTTCGATATTCGAATTTTCGATAAACTATGTATCAAATGACATTTGATACTTAACGGACACCTACCGGGTCCAATTGTAAATCTTAACCATCCAGGAATCCACTTCAATACCCACAAAAAATTTCATCAAAATCGGTTCAGCCGCTTAGGAGAACTTTAACTACACACGCAACTATATATATAAGACTTTGTATTTTTCCAATGAATTGTTTTATATTCGATTCTAACTACTGTCGTTGGCACCCAAGCTTCACCAGGGCAAAATATAGTAAGAATAGTTTTTAATTGTTTTAATTTTAATAGGTATGTATCACAATTTATTAATGATTTTCTATAAAAGTGTCGCGACAGCTGATGCCTATGCTGGCATCACCAGTTGTTCCAAACAACCCGATAGTTTTTATATTACCCTGATGAAATTTGAGTGCTGGCAAAATTAGCTGGCATAACTATCTACTTATAAATTAAAAATGTCTAAGAATTAATTGTATCTCTATAGAGACGAAGATGCAAATTGCAAACAGAATATGGTGGTCGAGGCGTTTACAGGACTTTTGACCTGTCATTGGTTGGGTTAAGCGCACGATTTATGTAATACCATATTCCCCATTTCGCACTTCTTACGACCACCACGTCTGACAAATTTTTGGAAGATGTATTTATGCTACAATGTTGCACTACATTTCACATTTTTTAGTTCAATCTACACTAGCCCCATATATTAAGATTGGATTAAGCAGAATATATTTATTAACGCAATGTGAAAGGCTACAGCCATTAACATACTCGTACATTGCTAGATAACGCCTGGAGATGTCTCTCCAATTTTTATGCTATTTTAACTGGGACCAGTTTTTTTACAACATTTTGAATGTATACAAATACTAGACGTCTACAAGTATTTGTATACCTACATTCAAAATGTTTAAAATGTCTAGCTACAAAGTGAGTGTTTCATATGATAATTCAATAAGTATTTAAAATGTATTGTTTGCCGGTTAAGTAATGGATTAATTCTCGCGGAATTTCTGACATCACCGAGCCACGACTAACAGTAGTCTTTATAGGTGGCGAGGGGTGGCGTTAGACGAAGGGGGTGTTGTTTCCACCGCCCCCCACAGATGTCGTTACGTGTAGAGTCACTTGTCCACTATCCAGACAACCCCCGGTGGCACTGTAGCTCCAATCATGAAATGTTATTTTAGTTTATAATTGTAGCATTACGATTGTCCCATCTCTACAATATTAATTTGCATTTAATATATATTTCAGTGGTGTCCATATTATGCAACCTATAATGCGCAATGGTGACATTGATGAATAACTTCAAAAATATCTGTTTATTGATTGTATCTTGAACAGTGATGTAAAAGTGGATATTAAATAATTAACACGAATGAAAATGTGTATATTAATGATGTTAATTTAAATTTCTTGTAAATTGTGAAAATAAAGAAATTAATAAAATACTCCTTTATCATTTGCATTTAGTTTTATTCAACTTAAGTTTCAGGTTCGGTTGGTTTCGAGAGCTCGCTGCCATCTTCTGGTTGCTTGGTGTCATCAACTTGCCGAAACCGGACGAAGCTAAAAATCAAGCGGAATAAAAATAAATACTTGATTTTAAATAGATTTTAATCATTTGAAAACGTGTATTTTCAAGATGCTTTAATATATTTTATGTTAATGACGTGTTGATGACTGCTTTCCCTTCTGAACATGAGCGCTGGGTTTAACACAATTGATCACTCATATCTTATCAAACGATTAACGATCACTGGCTAAACTCATATTTTGTTTACAAGCTGTGCAGCTTGTAGGTAAAAAAATCCTCATTTATCAATATCAAATCTGGTGTGCCACAAGGATCTGTACTAGGGCCCCTTTTATTTATCATGTTTACGAATGACGTCGCCAAAATAAGATAATCCTTTGGCTTCTTCTCATATTGCTTTGCTGATTATCAACAAATTATTTTTTTCTGCAACTGCATTGATGCGATATCTAAACGGATGGCATCAAACCAACTAAATCCATCCAAAACGAAATTTCTCTGGACTTCTTCCGCAAAGCGTCAACATCTTATCAATCATTCTCAAATTTCAACAGCTGACAATGATATCGTTCGCAAAAACTCCACAAAGCTTCTCGATCTTGACACAAATCTGTCCTTAAAATTCCAAATTAAAGACTAGGTTAGCACTCTTTCACCTAAGACGATTAAAATCCGCCAAAAGCAGTATTTCCCTTGACACTTAAAACAACTTGACAAATAAATAAATAAACAATCTGCGTTCCAAAAAA
The DNA here is from genome assembly GCA_022606425.2 of Lepidostoma basale. Taxonomy (NCBI): domain Eukaryota; kingdom Metazoa; phylum Arthropoda; class Insecta; order Trichoptera; family Lepidostomatidae; genus Lepidostoma; species Lepidostoma basale. Next base: position 75,232 of record JAHDVF020000471.1, on the reverse strand, counting down.
ATCCACTTAATACACCATCTCAAAGAACTTCACTGGCTGAAAAGTCAAGAAAGAATTCAGTATTAACTCTGCTGGAAGGTTTTCAAAGAGCTACATGGAATGGCACCTAGTATACCTATATCCGAACTCTGTATAGCGGACAGCCTAAATTCTAGAAAATTAACACTTCGCTCGCCGAACTCTTCTGCAATAGGAAGATTGGTTAAGCCAGAGCGTTGCCCTAGTATAAATTTCGGGGATCGAGCCTTTGCAGCAGCCGGTCCATCGGCTTGGAACAATATTCCTTCACACCTTAGATTCATAAATGCTCCGACAGACTTCAGATCTAAGCTGAAAACCCATATTTTTCATATTTCATACCAAATTTAAAATTTGCATATTTTGTTCTATTATACTTTCTAATCGATCGCGAATATCAATCAGATGCAGCGTTCACAGTTAGATTTAAAACACGTCTTAATTCGCCCTTGGGGTGATTGCATAACGCAAACGGCGCTTTAAAAGTTCATCATCATCATCATCATCATCAGCCGTCTGTCATCCACTGCTGAATGTAGGCCTCTCCCGAAGCCCGCCACCGCCCCCTATCCATTGCCGCTCCCATCCATCCATGTCCAGCAATCCTCTTCAGATCGTCGGTCCAGCGGGTAGGGGGACGTTCAACTCTACGGAATCTTGTACGCGGTCTCCACTCCAGAACCCGTCTTCCCCATCGGCTGTCGGTTCTCCGACAGATATGGCCAGCCCACCGCCACTTCAGCCCGCCTATCTGTAGAGCCACCTCAGTCACCTTGGTTTGTTGTCGAATAAATTCGTTTCTAAATCTGTCCCTCAAGATTATTCCAAGCATGGCTCTTTCCATGGCGCTCTGGGCAACCTTGAATCTGTAGACTAGACCTTTAAAAGTTAGCATTTTATTATTATTATTATTATCGACACCAAGACTTATAATTCGTCCGCACTATCCGCAACGAGAATGGTATCACCCGCGTAAAGAAGACAACTTACAGACATCTCACTCATTTTAGCACCAGCACTTATTCACAAGCCTTTTACATTAACCTTTCAGTTCTTTGATACACTTGTGCATATACAGATTGAATAACCACGCAGTCCTGTTTAACACTTGTGATATGAAACCAGGGCATGATGTCTCCATGAATCACTGCACAACAGAGCAAGAATCCGCGACTACCGTATATTTTTTTTGTGAATGTGCGTTATAATACTAAATATACTTAAATATAGACATGTGTGACTTCATATAATAATATTATAACATCATTCATTCTGCTAATGAGATAGGTACCTACCTAGCTATTATTAAATCATAATTATGTTAAAAAGCGGCAGCACGTTACCACTGTTTCGATGTTTTCTTCTTACCCTTTACGGAGATAACAGCGTGATGTTAATTATGTATATTAGGTTTATCAAGATTTTAATATAATCTGTGTTTTCTTTTATATAGAATACCAAACATTTATCCGTCTCATTTCGAATAAACCTCGCCATCTACACGTAGAAAGATTAACTATGATGGTTTGCGTCTCCGCTGGAAAGACAATAATTGGTTTGATCCTTGGCTATAAAAGTTTATTTGATTTTCGTCAAAAGATGTCACTAGAGGAGTTAACAAAACGAATGCACTGAAAAAAAAACAAATGGATAGAATCATAATATCTTTCGGATTTTTTAGAATACCTTTAATACAAAAACAGCTTTCGGCAGGCTATTTGTAGCATAAAGTAAATTATAGCACCTGACTCAATTTTTATCACGGGAACGCCTAAATTTGATTCATACCCTAAACAAAAAAGTTAAGAAATAAAAAAAAATAAGTTTTGAAAAATAGCGAACGAAAAAATAAACATGATTTATTAATTATCTTGGCTACAAATATACTATTTTGAGTGTTTTTATCTTTTGTGATTTCATTTTCTGCAGATTAAAAAAGTATATATACTACAATATTTCTTATATATTTTTTTAATAATTAAAACACTATTTCCAACTTTTGAAAACATAAATTTATAAATAAATCGTCATTATGGAATTCCACGGCGTTAACGGCCTAAGCTTTAGAAGAAAAAAAAACATTAATATAAAATATATATAAGTATCAGTATTTGTATTAATACAAATGATAATATTTATAACTATAATAGACTCGCATATATAGCCACTTACGAAATCCACCGTCCACCTTGAAGACCACCTAAGAGATGAAGGGACAGTTCGACCTTATCATCCCAGGAGACATGATTTCTGTGCCACAGATGTTCAGTTCTATTAGTAGAAGAATAAGATAACATTTATTTTCTGGAAGTTTTGTTATATTATATATAAATGACATATTTCACTTTGCTAGGACATTGTCATATGTAATATCATTTTACATTTCACAATGGAGTTCTGGTCCCAACCCGAATGTATGGAAGCGAAGCATGGAACTGGCAGAAGAAGGATGAGAGTGTAGAGCGGAAGAAGGTATTATGAACAAAATTATGAAAGGATTGCTGCGTTGGTTCGGACATACAGAACGCATGGATGGAGAAAGAATGGTTAAGAAAGTAAACGTTAATGATGTTAATGGGGTACGAAGTCGAGGCAGACCGAGGAAAACATGGCATGACCAAATTAATCAAATTTTAAAGGTTGGTCATGTTAGAAGTCGGAGGAATCGACGTGCGTGTATGAATCGTTGTATGAATGTGGAGGAAGCTAGTGAGGTTTTCCAGGATAGAGTAGTGTGGCGGTCCATTCTCTCTGCCTACTCCTGCGGGGAATCGGCTTGATGGTTTGTTTGTTTTGTAATATCATTTTATATCGCCAAAGCAAAGCGACACATGTAATTTCCACAAAATACAACAAAATGTCTAGAAAACATACGTTTTTATTTGTGTTAATTATTTATATGGAGTTTTCCATTCTTGTTCAAGTGACAATAAAACGATGTTATTCAATTAATCAGCGGATGTTAAAACGTTTATCAGAGTAACAATACAAATATGCGCGCATAATACAGAATTAGGGTTCGGATTTTCCACGGTTGAAAATTAATTTAAACTCACACCATTACCTATTTTGTTTACAGACAGGTACCTAACCTAATTTACTACATAGATGACCGGCGACTAATTGTTGGGCTAGGGAGGGGGTAATGCTATCCCGTGACGTCACGTGACACTAATTAAATACGCCAATACTTAATCGGGGAATCAAATACACCATTGGCGGCGTGTTATGTTTTTTTACTTTACAATGTGATACATGATACATGATCCAAAGGACTCCGATGCTTGCGAAAACCCTGACTATTTGAAGAATAAAATCCATCTCTTCTCCGGTCTGAATCTAATGATTGGTCCGCAGCAAGGCGACTCATCTCCTCTTCCACTCCGCTCGGTCCTCGGCAACTCTCTTCAACTCCGCTTAAGAGGTGCAGCCCATATCTCGGCAAATCTGGTCTAGGTACTCCTGGCGAGGTCGTCCTCTGCCAATCGATCCCTCGACCATTCCCTCCAATACATCATGCAGGAAACATTCGTGTCGCAACATATAACCAATCCATCATCCAATCCATCATCTTCAATCAAATATCACGTACCCTCTCAATCAAACAAGGAAATGACAGACGACTGTCTTAGATTATCCCAATTTCTTGAGAGTAATTCTTATGGCTTTCTTTACTCATAATTGTAAGATAAAATCGACACGTAGTGTGTCGTGTATTAGAAAATAATACATTTGAATACGTCAAAGTAAATCTGGTAAAACTGTCGCGATTGAAAACGCGAGTTTCAGATTGTCCATGCATAGAATAAACTGCTGGAACTGTATTGTATTCTAGAAATCGTTTCTGATAAAAAAAAATGGTGGGCCAATATTTGAACCTTGGGGTACACCAAAATATTTGTAAAAAGGGTAGGGTTGAAAAACTCCAGAAATGTAGGTTTAAAAAATGATACGTTGCGAAAAGATAGCCTTTTTCTACTATGTTGCACAAGTAGTCTTCTTGCTGACATGCATCATTATGATATAGATTGTGTCATGTTTAAGATAAATGTCCATTTATTTCTTCTTCCTTGCTCTACACCTATGTATCAAAGGTTACTCCTCTAGTGGAGTGGATTCTCAGCTGTCTTTCCATTAATTAGGATTTCTTCCACGAGGACGAATTATGTAGTGCAAAATAGGGGAGTCTGGTGGTTTCCATTCTTTGGACATGACCGTACCAAGCCCTCCTACAATATCCACAACCTTACATGTCTCTCTTATTCTGGTGTTTCTCAAGCGATCTCTTAGTGTCTCGCCTGCCATCATGTTTACTGTTTTCATCTTGGAAGTCCTAAAAAATAGTTTGGTCTTGACTGTGTCTGCCCTTGCTTCAGCACCATTCGCTATTATTGCTCGCAAGCATGCTTTATAAATATTAATGTCACTCTCAGTGGCCACATCTTTATTTTTCCACGTTATGGATTTTATAGCACCAAAGATTGCAGATGCTTTGTTGAATTGGGCTTGTATTTCTTCACACATATCAGCTCCACTAGCCAGGTCTATGACTATATATCTATAGGAACTGAACCGTTTTATGGGTTGGTTCTCTACAATCAGCTTACATGTTTTTGGTGTTTTAGATAAGGTCATCATACGTTTTGTCTTTTAGATAAAAATTACCACGTTATATTTTTTACTGGCGTTACGTACCTATTCATTATTTTAATTTTAACGTATTTTTTCTCCGCTCTCCCTGTGGAAGCGTCTTTCGATTTTAGTATCATAAAATTAGCATACCTATAATTTCTGAACCCATTCATCCCACACATTGTTTGATAATACGTATTATGTAGTCTTTTATCTTTTAGACGTCTGTGTTTTATATTAATTTGTATTTCTATACACGGTTAATATAAAAATGACACAACATTTCTACAAACAGTTAACAATAGCAATAAATTAAAAAACTTGAAAATTAGGAATTCTGTGTTGAAAATTAGGAAAGTCGGTGAACTTGGGTGAAAATATAATTAATTATCAGATTCTTCCTTTACTTCTTTCTCCTTAAATACTTTGTCTACATTTAATCTCCCAAGCTCCCATTCCCAATCAAATGCACATTGATCATTTATTAATTTTTATATATATTATATATTTTTAAAATGCATGTTTTTTTTTAATTACAATTTTTATATTTTTTATATATTCATCATGTATTATTATTATTTATAAGTTCTTACTCTTAAAAAAAATTATTAGACCTGGTTAATTTTCAAATTTGAATTATTGTATCGAATTTGAAATGCGTTTTTATATTAGTCTTTCGTTGTTTAGTTTGTATTATTACTTGTATGACACATAACACTCCATGGTGAATGTGTCAAATAAATATAAGTATATTATAAAAAAATAAATAAAGTTTTTATTATATTTTTACACCTGAAGATGGAGGTATCCTATAAAGTAGAATAAATGCAGTAGAAATTAGATCTCTTAGACAAATGTGTGGATACTCTGTGTATGAAAGAGTGTAGAATGAAAATATATGAAGTGAATGCGGTGCGAATGGTGATGTTATGAACAAAATAATGAAAGGATCATTAAGGTGGTTTGGATATATGGAAAGAATGAATGAAGAAAGAATGGTATAAAAATTATATGTTAATGATGTAAATGGAACCAGAAATAGAGGAAGACCGAGGAAAACGTGGCACGATCAAATAAATCAATTATTGAATGTCGGCTAGTGAGGAGTCGGAGAAATCGACACGCGTGCATGACACGATGTATGAATGTTGAGGAATCGAGAGAAGTATACCAGGAAATAAAAGTGTGGCAATCCATTCTTTCTGCCTACCCCTTCAGGGAGAAGGCGTAATGGTTAGTTAGCTAGTTAAGGATTAATTGTATCTCAATAGAGACGAAGATGAATTTTTTTTTTGAAACAGAATATGGTAGTCGAGGCGTTTACAGGACTTATGACCTGTCATTGGTTGGGTTAAGCGATCGCTTTTTGTTAACAACATTCCCCATTTCGCCCTTCTTACGACCACCACGTCTGACAAATTTTTTAAAGATGTATATATGCTACTACGTCAAGAACACTTCATTTTTTAGGTCAGCGCCATCATTAAGTATTATATACATCATTTGTAAGCATTAAGCAGAAAATCTTTATTAAAAAGAACGCCATTAACATTTAACATTTGAACATTTTTTTTTGTAAACGCCTCGACTACCATATTCTGTTTCCAAAAAAACAATTTTCATCTTCGTCTCTATTGAGATACAATTAATCCTTAAAAATGATTAATCCGCAATGGCTTAAATCCAGTATTTGTCTACAAGTATTTGTATACATTCAAAAACACAAAAAGTTAGCTAGTTAGTTTATTGATTTTGATTTTTGTTAAACTTTTATCCGTGAATCGTGAAAATTATAAATAGTTTTCGTATTGATGCAAATAAGTTATATCATATTTAAGTCTAAGAATAAGATGTTGCGTTAAAAGACAATATTTTGTTTTTTATTATTAAAAGTAATTTTTTTATATATTAATTTTGTTAAATATACGATCAATTAATGTCGTTGAGCATTGAATGCAATTATTTTTCGTTGTGTACAAAGAGAATGACACGATTTATAAAAAAAATCGCTTGCTCAAATTTTCCTTTATCATTGTCTTGTAACAATTTGAGAATACAAGAACATTTTCTTTTTCGTTTGGAAAACTGTCCATATATTTTTACCTGTTGCCAAAAGGTGGGCGTAAAACCTCCCCCAACCACCCTAAAAATATCCCCGGAGGCTGTCACGGGCTATATAAAGTCAGCTTTCAATACATCTTTCACAGTTTACCCTTATCTTCAGTAGTGGTAGCACTAGAGCAGCCTGACACCCCTAGTGTTTTGTTCACTTCTCATTTATCGTCAGAGGGGTGATCTTGTTATATTAAATATGAAAACCATATTTGCCAATATCTTTATCTTCGTTGTACTGGCCTTTGCAGTGGTGGATAGTACTGGTAAGTTGTTGTAAACCTAACAATAATATTAAAATACATTTTTGTTTACCGTTTCAGAAACGAATATTATGCAATTATAACAATATAAAATAAACATTTTATAATGCTTTAGCAAGAAGAAGGGTGTCACTTCTATCAAATATAATAAAACTTTAAAATAACGGATCTTTTCATTTATAATATTTATTTAAATACTTTGCCAATTGGGTAGATTTTAAGGTTTTATTATATTTTAAACTGAGTGGTTGAAGTAAAATAGGCACAAAAAGTATACAGTTACGTTCTATATGACAAATATTATGTAAGTAAACCGTATATTAGGTTTTATTTTTTTTTGTTCTTAACGCTTATTGGTATTAAATAAAATAAAAGAGATGGATTATATTAAACTTAGTGCCAATAAAATGGAACTTAAAGTCAAATAAAACAATAGTGAAGACACTAAAAATAAATCGAATTGAGCTACGTCTTCTTTATTATTGCTTGAACGATGATGTAAAACTCCATATTAAAAAATTAATACGAATGAAAACGTCAATTTTCTAAAAGTTTTATTATATTTTATAGGAATGACATGTTGCGCTTTTCTAAATATATTTCTCTTTTTATACTTTGTGAATTAAAAAACTTTGTTTAAACCACTTTTCAATAAAAAATATTTTCGGGTGGTGGTCTAGGGGATAGAACGCTTGGCTCCTGATCCAGGGGACGTGGGTTCAAGCCTGGACACTACTAGATTCCTTCTTCATAATAATGAGCTATTTTCTGCTCACATTGAAGATTGTAAAATAAATTCTAATATCATTGATGTAAATCTTTGATATTAGTCTTTTAAAAAAAAATAAAAAATACACGACATGTTGCGGAGGATACCCACATCTTCAGGTGTAAAAAACATAACAAAAACTAAACAAAAAAAGACTAATAAAAAACGAATTTAAAATTCGATACAATAATTCAAATTTAAAAATTAACCTGGGCTATTTGTTTTAAGTTATTCAAATGTATGTTTTTTCTAAATCACAATTTTTTCTAAATTATATTTTCATCTGGTATTGTTATTATTTAATATTATTTATAATTTCTTACTGTTAAAAAATAATTGTTAGTACCTACTAATAACAAATAACCCAGGTTTATTTTTAGTTTTGAATTATTGTATCGAATTTTAAATGCGTTTTTTATTAGTCTTTCTTTGTTTAGTTTATGTTATAGTTTTTACACCTGAAGATAAGGTATCCCCCGAAACATGTCGTGTATTTTAATATTTTTTATTATAAAGTGGTTTAAACAAAGTTTTTTAATTCCCAAAGTATAAAAATTAAAGGTCATGCCAGAAGCCGGGAGAATCGACGTGCGTGTATGACTCGCTGTATGAATGTGGAGGAAGTTAGAGAGGTATGTCAGGATAGAGTAGTGTGGCGGTCCATTCTCTCTGCCTGATGGTTTGTTGTTGTTGTTTTACCACCAATTTAATGATACTGACATTGCCGTTTTTGTTTCTATACGCCTCATATATTATATGGACCATGTTTGGAAGTTCCACTTTGAAGTAATTGTGAATGAATTTGATTTACAGTGCAGTCCGGCTACAAGGCAACACGAAGTCGCACCACGGGTCTGTTCAGCTTCCCCAGGACCGGGAGGTCTCAGGCGGACAAAACATGGCAGATCACCCCAGAAGAATATGCTGGTAAGAGTGTGTGAGATGTGAGGGCATCTGTAAGCGCATTAAGATGCATTTAAAATAAAAGTCTTATGGATTAGTTTGCAGCAAAGTTTAACATTTTGCTGGTTATTGGGATATCACTTGGCCTTAAATGTTGTTGTTATTTGATCCCAATTATTGTATATAATTTTTAGATAATCATTCTTATGACATGTGAAAGGTAGCTAGTCTATTAGTATTTTAATTGTTCTTCTACCAACCCTTATGTATGGAAGCGAACCATGGAACTGGAAAAAGAAGGATGAAAGTAGAATAAATGCAGTAGAAATGAGATCTCTTAGACGAATGTGTAGATACTCTGTGTATGATAGTGTCGAATGAAAATATAATAAGTGAATGGTGTTATGAAAAAAATAATGAAAGGATCATTAAGATGGTTTAGACATATGGAAAGAATGAATGAAGAAAGGAAAGGAGGAAGAGGAAGACCGAGGAAAACGTGTCACGATCAAAATAATCAAATATTGAATGTCGGCCATGTGAGGAGTCAGGGAAATCGACGCACGTGCATAACACGATGAATGAATGTTGAGGAAGCGAGAGAAATGTCAGGAAAAAAAGTGTGGCAGTCTATTCTTTCTTCCTATCCCTTCGGGGAGACGGCGTGATGGTTAGTTAGTTAGTTATTAATAATATTTTTTTCTTATATCATTTAATGTAGTAAGTAAAAAAAATTACAATATTACGTTTGGATTCAATGAAAATTCAATACGTGATGTTTCCACAGAATTCCATAGCGACACCAAGCGCCTAGGACTGATTCCTTTTCCTCGCGTGGGACGTTCCATGGGAGCTTCGACTCGGTGGGGAACCAACGGAGAAGTCGGTGATATGGATCCCTGGACTATGATTGCATTGAAAGGTATGTCTCCGAGTTATCGCCGAAGAAAACTATTAACCGGTTTGGTCCCTTAAGCGAGTATACTCGCTCTCTGTTGCCATACCTGTGGGGCCGGTCATGGAAGATTTTATGTTTGTGGGATCGAATATATAAATAAGAGGGAGTTAACTCGCTCATGTTTATATCTGTTTCGAATTATCTAAAATTTGGAACATATAAAGACATCTATTGGGATCATTAATAAATACTATAATATTACAGTTTACTCATGTAATAACTTTTTTTAGATGTATTTAAAAGTTTCGCATGACAGCCGACATGTGTTTCTAATACAGGGTTATCAATTTTTGCGGTAGCAGCGTATCTCGTCCTTTTTATATCATATTTCTCCTTTGAAATTTTAATAATTTTATAGTGTATTAGTTACTGCCAGGCATGATAAATCAATCAAATTTTGAATTTTGCTGTATATACTTTTTTGCGTATTTTTTACGACATTTTTCATAGTATCCTCTGAATATATAGTCAGAAATCATAAATCTATTAGGTTTTATTTTCGAAAAAAAAAAATGCCGCTTCTCCGAGATCAGCCATACTAATACCATCCGGCACTTAAAGGATTAAAAAAACTTGGATTGGATGCCACACGAATTCTCTATTCTGGCATCTCTTCTGGCTTTATGCTATGGCATAATCAATACGAATGAAAACGTCTGTTTTCTAGAAGTGTTATTTTGTTTCTAGTTCCGTTTACATGTTAATATACTTACATATACTCGTATGTTTTTTTTACCATCCTTTCTTCATTCAATCTTCCCATGTATCCAAACCACCTTAATGATCCTTACTATGTTTTTACTATTTTATGAATACGAGTATTCTATATTTATTATGCTTAAGAATATGAAAATAACTTTGTTTAATCCACTAATTATTTAAAAAATATAAAAAAAAACACGACATGTTTCGGAGGATATCTCCATCTTCTAATACGCATTGAAATATGTATATATTTTTAAGATGGAAGTATCCTCCGAAACATGGAATTCCACAGTGTTAATGCCTTAGCGTTCAATAAGTTTTATAATTATTGTTTGTATATTTTTATCTCATAATTAGTCATTTATTCGTGGAAATACAATAAAAATTGTGTGCTAAAAGGGGAATACTAAAAATAAATATTTTTCCTAGAAATTACATCTCAACGTGACTTTGCTCCTCGTCTTGACAAGGAATCCGATTATCAGAATGGCGAAGGATATGCAGACCAGGAAGAAGCCGCAAGGACCGCGTAAACATCAATATTACGTTAGAAAATACATGAACATGGAAACTAACTTTCAATGAATCTTCTTTATATTGTTTTAATCAGCGTCTTTGCTTAAAAAATAAGAATACATTCATATTATAGAATTGCTTTTCTAGGCCAAAAATGTCTTCCAATATTTAACATTATTTTCTTATTCGTTCAACATTACATTTTTTTAAATCTGTTATTATTATTAATGCTTTTTATTCATGAGCTTAAAGCAATAATGATATATGTAAAGATTATCATATTAACATATTATACAATAAACTTAATTAATTGGACTATGCCATTTTTTTTTTAATAATCAATTGTTTGTTTTTCTAATTTTCAAATTGCATTTTTTTGGATTTTTTTCCATTGTGCTTTTGAGCTAATAAAATATTGATTTAGTATAATGCACAAATATTTTATTGATTTATAAATTTAAGCAATCTTATTAAATAATCACAAAGTCACAATGAATTTGGCTGGATCTCGACTTTATGAATAAATAAAATTATATGTAATATTAATTATTAAAATGAAAAATTATAACTAACTTACTATGCAAATGATTCCCCGGAGGGGTATCATAATAAGATGGACGATTCTTTGCTTCCCAATTCAAAGATACATTATGTCATGCATATTCACATCGTTAAAATGTACTTCCTACAGAATTACATATATTTTCGTTCTTTCCATGTTTTCAAACCATACTATTTTTCTACTTTCCTATCTACGTCATCAGTTTTCAGGTTGATTTCCAACTGCCATTCCATCTTTTAAGTCTTACACTAGCACAAATCCCGTGAGGTTGATTATGTAGTGAAAATTATGGGAGTCTGGTGGTGTCTTTTCTTTGGAAATGACTGTACCAGTCCCTACTATACTGTCTATTCCATCTTATATCCTCAGCCTCACACATATATTTTTTTAGAGTTTTCCTTGCAACCAAAGCATCTCTGAATGTTTCATTAATTATTTTGATTATTACGATTTTGTTTGCACTTCATTCACTTCTAAAATCTAATTTTGTCACTCTATAATATTAAGGTTTACCACAAACTAATCTTAAAGATCTTATTTTTTTCTATTATGGTAGGTATATTCTCAACATTTTTGTGTTAAATCCTGCTTCACCTCCATACATAAGGGTCGATACAGGAACTCCGTTTTGCGCTGACATCTTAGTTTTTTATCGACTTTTCTTTCTGATGACAACTGTTAGCACACAATTCACTCTATTGCCTGAACCTTGATATCACTCGCCCATAATTTGTTAACATACTTCCTAAATACACAAACTCATATATTTATTCCGGAATTTCACAATTCACGTTAATTTCGCAGACAATCGTGCTTTTTCGAAAATCATTACCTTCTTCTTATCATCATCATCAATGACATTCATCATCAGATATTTCACATACATACCTCGTGCATACTAAATACCAAGACTTGATGGTTATGTTCACATCTTGCTAGTAGCATAGTGTTATTTGCATAGAGCTTTCTGTAAAAAATAAATGAATAATAAAACAATTTATCAATACACGAGACTCTTTATTCTTCTTCTTTCTGTGTCCCGTCAGGTCTCCCCAACGTTGACTATCACCCTTGAGTAGTCATAGTGATGACCTGGGGAAAAATATCCAGAGTGGTATCCCCTTGCCTTCTCTGGAGGATTTTCTGTCGGGGTTACCTTCCCTTGGTTGGGTGTATCCAGTTTTATGGCGCTGGAAGCTTGCCATTCGTCCTCTCTCTATCTGCTATGGCACTAAGTAATATGTGCCACATTGCCCGGGGTTCACGGGGTCTTTAAAAATACCTCTCGTGGACGCTAGAGAGTTGGATTTGATAATAGTGTTGCTGTTGTAAATGCAACATGGCGCCTTACGACATTTTGTAGAGGCACACTTTCCAGCAAAATATACCCCGTCGTAGCCCTACTACTCTTTTGAACCCCTCTTTGACTCTTTATTAATAAAAGCAAACCCAAAATAATGACGACTGAGATCCTCGGTGGTGTTGTAGACATTGACAATCAGCTATTAGAAGAACTCAATGAACATAAGTATCTCGGCCACATTTTACTCTCCAAAGATTATCAGACTGCTGTGCTCCAGAGGAGAATCTATCTGGGGTGGGCAGCATATTGGAATCTAAAGAAGTACTTCAACAGCAAAATGACCCAATGTTTCAAACGCAGAACATACGACCAATGTTTACTTCCAGTTTTGACATATGAAGCAGAAACGCTAACACTAGAAAACATTAAAGAGACATGCTACATATGAAACTCCCAGATCGGATATAAAAAGGAAAAGGTTGCTAGCTTAAATGGCTATTTGAGGGACATATTTTCCAGACTATAGACCATAGTTGGGCTAAAAGGGGGTATTGGAATGTTGACTTCGAAGATAAAAGAAGTAGAGAGAGAGAGAGAGAGAGCTCCCACACGATGGTCTGACGTCTGAGCAATCAAACTGCTGAACATGATCGCGTCGTAGATCAAAAATTTTCAGGTTTATGAAACAATGTTCGAAAATAAAATCCTCAAATATTAGAATGTATTCAACCTCATCAGCGTCGTACTTGTTTATATGTTACAAAGTCGATACATTCCTCCAAATCGTAGACTTAAATATATTTATATTTGTAATACCTTTTCGGAAAATAAATAATTTGAATTACATTGAAGGAGAATTGACTGGGGCTGGATGCAGAAAGCCCAAGACAGAAATGTATGGAAGAGATCTGTGTCCAGCAAAAGTCTACGATTATCATTGAATGTTGTAATCATTTCATTAACACTGCCTTATTCAATAATTACTTTTGCATCTATTTGGCAAAAGCACACATGCCATTTCTTCACATTACTGCTTAAATTTTAAATAGTCCACGAATTCGTGTATGCAAAGAAGATAAAATTTTCTTATAAAAACAATTCTTGTATTATAATATTTTAAACATAATATGTTTTAAAAAGTTGAGCTATTGAGTTTTTTATGTCATATTGGGTTTTTGACTGACATTTGACATTTGACACATGGCATCTCCAATGGGTTTTATTCAAAATCCATGTTTCAGTAACATACTATTTTTCCTTAATATGTAGTTGGTATTAAATAATATATTTTCATTAAGAGTTCAAAATAAATAAAAGCTGAGGTAGGTATGGACTTTAAGTGATTTATTGTCTTGTAACGAATATGTTTTAAATCTTGGGTAAATACGTCATTTTATATGGCATTATTGGCCAAAATTGGAACAAAATAAGTCATATAAGAAACAACCCCATTGAGCTCTATATTTTGCAGCAGAAATTAATGTCAGACTGAACGACCGATAGCTGTAACTAAACGATAATTGATTGAGTGCAGATTTTGCAATAAATAGGTTCGCGTCTCGGATAAAGGTTGCAGCAAGAATAAAAAGAAATTAAATTATTTTTAATTGTGGTGTTTATTAATTTCAACAAGTGATTATACACAACACACTTAGTTTTTATACACACTCAATTTTATAATAATTATAATCATTGCAACAATTGATTTTAATTGTATTAAACGTTGTGCAAATCAAATTATTCAATATAGTGAGGTATGATAATTATATCTTCTTCATTGTCGCGTTTTTTGAATTTCGAAATCAATGCTTGATAAACTGGTTTTAGAATTACATAAAATATGAGTTCAAATGCTGTAATGGTAGAAAATCCAAGGAAAATTCTTAGAATTCCGCCATATATAGCTGAAAAAAAAAAACAGAATGATAATAATGAAATATATTATATTTTTAATACGAATAATAACGTCTGTTTTCTAGAAGTTTTATTGTATTTTATGTGAATGACATGTTTTCAAAAGACCTTTGCACATAAAATACGATAAAACTTCTAGAAAACAAACGTTTCTATTTGTATTAATAATTTAATGTGGAGTTTAACAATTCAAGAAAAATAAATAAATATATTAAACATTTAATATTGATGAAGTCGTATGTTTTATAGAAGTTTCATTATATTTTATAGGTGTGACATGTTTCCACTTGTTAAGGCATTATCAAATGTATATAGACTAACCTATTATGGAGAAATAAAATTGTTTAAAATTTACCCTTTATGTTTTGATAATTCATATTAAGTATAGTTTTTAAATAATTAATACGAATGAAAACGTCAGTTTTCTAGAAGTTTTATTATATTTTATGGTAATGACATGTTACGCCCTTCTAAGGCATTATCAAATGTGACGAAATTTCAGCTCGTTGCTGTTTATATACAATAGTTAATGGAGCAGAATATGGTGATTTAAGAAAATTGATGGGACTTTATACATTTTTAACAAATAATTATTTGGGTAGGTACAAAAATTTTGGAACGTGTTTCTTGGAACTCGTTAAGAAATTTTATGACAATGATTACATACTTAGGGGATACTAAATGATATTATATAAATCAAAAATAAGTTATTTGAGGTAGGGCGAAATAAAGTGTTTCCAAGAAAAACATTTTCTTAAAAATCTATTGCAGAAATTTTTCTCTATTTTTTAAGGTTCAAAATGAATTTAATGGATATTTTTTTCTTTTAAATAAATCACCGATTGGATACTGTGTTATCACCATGTTATTTTTTATTTACATTTGTTCTACTTGCATACGTGCCCTAATTTGCTTTTCTGCATGTATTACAGCACTCGTTGTTGTTGTTGGTATATGTACGAGTATAATTATTTATTTTTCGTTTTAACCTGTTCTATTTACCGAAATCTGCAAATATGATAATACCCCCAATGGTTTGGGAAGCCTCGATTCATTTACTGAAAGACACGCACGAATAGCATAACGATTAATCTACGTGACCATCGTCAAATCGGCTAGATTACCAACCAATGCGTTGGCGGATAATTTACGTGTTAATTTCAGGTGCAGAGGTTTTACGGGGGGTATTGTAGTAGATAACGTACATCCCAATAAATTACAGTAAATTCTTACCAAGGAAATCCATATTGCTGTATCGTAAATGCCTGTGGAAACCATAAAACAAATCGTCTTTGAAGTTTACTTCCAATTTTGTGACATCACTTCTGAAAGAAAAAAATTATCTAAGTCAATAGTTACTTGCTGGGTATGCTGGACTACCAATCATTGGAAATTA
The DNA here is from genome assembly GCA_022606425.2 of Lepidostoma basale. Lineage (NCBI taxonomy): Eukaryota > Metazoa > Arthropoda > Insecta > Trichoptera > Lepidostomatidae > Lepidostoma > Lepidostoma basale. The sequence goes on along the minus strand of JAHDVF020000471.1, from coordinate 59,181 downwards.
GACGAACTATCCATTTGGGTGTTTAGTTTTTCACTGATTCGTGGATATAATAGATAATTCGTGTATTTTGAATGACTTGACTTTGTTTGTCCCCGACAATTATCTACGACAACGGCAACATAGATTATTTCACCTGCCACTGTGAAGAACCAATTTACCAACGGTAATGCCGGTGGGAAGGGCAATATTTTATCTTTACCGCATCTCTACCCTCAGAAAACATATCTCTTATGTTGTACCATATATTAGTATTTTTTTCTCCTGTTTTTTGTGTTGTATTTTTGCATTATTTCTATGTTTTTATATGATATTTGTTCTGTTTCATATTGTATCATATAATATCCTTATGTAACAATGTCCAATTTTCGACAACATCGAGCAACTAGATAAAATGGCAAAACGTATTCACTACAAATCAACTGTTAACTGCCAAATTAACAGTCTGTAGAAACAATGTTGCTAGTTTAAAAACCAAACCTCTAAAAAAACACATTATATAGGTAAATAAATAAAAATATTATCTTAACATACGCAACAGCTCGAACCATGCAACTCCTGCGCGTCAACGAGATAAAAGCACTACGATGTATAGCCGGCATAACCTTCGTGACCGAATAAGAAATACAGAAATTCGAAGAATTTGTGAGGTGGAAGACATTATCAGATGGGGGCGTTGAAGGAGAAGATACTGGAACGAGCATGTCTCCCATATGCAAGAAAATTTAATAGTATCACATAGATCGCTCGAGACAGTCTACTGAGGGTTCCCGATCGAAAATATGGCGAGATAGTTAGGGGTCCAATTTCCAGAAGGACGTAGATGCAAGCAATAACAGGGCATCAGACATATAAGAAGAGTAAGAAGAAGAAGCCTAACCCTCACCAAGTCGACCATAAGGAGACTCCAAGTAGCACAGAGGAAACACGAAAGAGCCATGCTACACGTAAGACTCTCAGACCGGATAAGAAATACTGAAATACGTAGAAGGTCGGGAGTAACAGATGTCGTCGCAAGGGTAGCGAAGCTTAAATGGTCATTTTCGGGACATGTTGCCAGATTAGCAGACGATAGATGGACCAGTAGGGTGGTAGAGTGAAGGCAAACGAAATAGAGGGAGACCCCGCGAAGGCAAACGAAATAGAGGGAGACCCCCCCCCCCACGATGGTCCGATGACATTAGAAGAATTGCTGGCTTTTGGATGTAAAAGGCACAAGACAGGGATACGTGGAGAAATATGGGGAAGGCCTATGTCCAGCAGTGGACGACAACGGCTGTCTAAGTAAGTAAGTAAGAAAAAGAAGATGTATTATTATGCCCTTATTCTTGAAGTCCGTATACTATTTCCTATTGCCATAGATTTAAATTAAAATATAACGTTTATTTAAAAAAAAAAATTCATGCATTAGTTAATGTCCAAAGGCAGTTCTAGTCAAAATGAAATGCACCCACTGTCAAGTATCTGTACAAGTATGAGCACAAGGTTATAGGAGTAGACTAAGGACAATATAAAAAGCTCAAGCTCCAGTTAAATAAAAAAGCAATACCGACACATTGTCATTATTTCTTGATTGAATAACGTCAGTCACGTGGACTTCCACGCCGTAGTTCAGGTCATCGCAGCGGGGCCAGCAGTTACAAATCCTCATCGATGAACTGTAATTGACTTCAGGAACTTTTACATCAGTTTTCATTGATTTCCAACTGTAGTAGAGATCCAGGGATCTAACCCCTATATCAGCTGAAAAAAATGGCGAGCGATTACAATCCTTTATGAGCCATACGCGCATATACACGCTTAATATAATATATCCATAGAATTTATTTAACGCTAAGGCATTAACACTGTGGAATTCCATAGTATTATACTTAGGAAATTGAAAAACTTTGTTTAATCTACTATTTAATAAAAAATATTTAAAAAAACAAAACATGTTTCGGAGGATACCTCCATCTTCAGGTGTAAAAATAGAATAAAAACTAAACAAAGAAAGACTTATAAAAAACGCATTTAAAATTTGATACAATAATTCAAATTTAAAAATTAACTTGTGATATTGGTTATACGAGTACAGTAACAAGTACCTACTTATAACAAATTAAATAGTGGATTAAACAAAGTTTTTCAATTTCCTATGGTATAACCATAGGAAATTAGCGAGTATATTCGCTTTATTTTATGCCTTTTATACTACGAAAGGTCTCAGTCTTCGTAAAACCTATAATAAGAACAATAAACCCTATCAAGTGGGAGGTTCGCTGATAATATTCGAATTGACTGAAAAAACATTTGTATTTCTCGCGCTCGCGAATATATTATTAGAGAAAAAGAGATGTTAAGAGTGTGTGTGAGATAGTCTTTAATCTTAACACTACACAATTGAATACGTGACGCAAAGATATGATTATCGAAAAAGGGTTATTATGTCATAATTAAATAAAACGATGTTTTTTTTTAACTATTTCCATTTTCGTCTTCAATTCTACAGCGACCCTGGCGAAACCGATTGCTGTCGAAATAAGGACAGAAGTGGAAGTAGTTAAAAAAAACATCGTTTTATTTAATTATTATTTAAAATGAACTTCCGTCAAGAGATTTCAGTAAAATTATTTGCTAATTGTGTAGATGAAACAAAAATAAATTGTCAACAATCTTCTTAATAATGTACATTTACTTAAAATCCACCAATGTATAGTTATTATGTAGGATAAGAAATAATTAATTATTTCAATCGATGTCTAATTTAAACCCAATATTTATTATCACCAGAAAATGGCAGCGAGCTGCCGAAATCGGTCGACCCCATTAACCCCAATGGAATTATCTAAATATTTACAGGTGCGCCATCTTTTATGTTGGTATGTAAACATTAAATAACTTTGACATTTATCAACCAATTGATACCTTGAATAACATGTTTTTAAAACATCATTTCTGTACAATTTTAACCATGAATCGCTTTATACCAAAACAATGCGCCGAAATAATGACGCTGTACATTGAAAATAGTCGTTCGGTTGTGTTAACTCAACATGTACATCGTCGAAAATATCTTGGCCAACAAGTACCGTCTGACAACACTATTTGTCGTTTGGTATCAAATTTTCAAACACGGGACATTATTAAAGAAGTGTATTAAATAAAAATACTTCATGCATATAAATCGGTTGTTTTTTTAAAGTTATTCAATATTCAAATACCGATATAAAATATGGCGCATGCTTAAATTTTTAATATTTTTTTTCTTATTATTTATATTTATAAAATTATTTAATTTGTTAGCAGTTATAATATGTTCCGGACAGCGCAGGATAGGGAGGAGTTTACCAGAGTGATCGCCAACGTCGGGGGGACCTGACAGGGCACTTTAAGAAGAAGAAGTTATATGGACTAGCTACATCTTATTGCTTAACCTTATAAAACAGCATCGGTTATATAAGGTTAAGGAATAAAAAAGTAACATCACAATAGATTTTCAAAATAAAATCAATTTTTTGATACCTTTGACACTTCTTTGGCACATCAAATCATGTTTTGTTGCACAGATTGTAAAATTTGGAAAATGATCTGAAAATAAATAAGTAAAAAACAATGTATTTAATATTTAACTGTTTAAAAACCATTTTTGATAATTTAAAGGCATTTTGAATAAATATAATTACACTTGGTATTACAACACATTATTTTACTTAATACAGGCATGTTTCGTTAATAAATAACCTTTATCAATGTACACAATTTATAAAATTTAAATTTAAATTGTGTACATTGATAAAAGTTATATTATAACCGAAACATATCTGTGTTAAGTGAAATAAAATGTTGTAATGCCAAGTGTAATTATATTTATTCAAATACGAATCCACAACACAAAATGAAGGCGAATATAGAAGAAATTTAAAGGCAAGTCTTAATAAGAGAAAACAACAAAGCTTCAGGAAAAATAGACAAACAACAGACGCCATATTTAATTAATACGAATGAAAACGTCAGATTTCTAGAAGTTTTATTATATTTTATGGGAATGACATGTTCAAATGTGACATTTGATAATGCCTTAGAAGGGCGGAACATGTCATTTCCATAAAATATAATAAAACTTCTAGAAAACTGAGGTTTTCATTCGTATTAATTATTTAACATGGAGTTTTACATCATTGTTCAAGAAACAATAAATAAGACGCCATATTTGTTGTCAGACAACTAGTTGAGAAAGCAATATCGATTAAACAGCCTTCCTTTCCTTCTATATTCGTCTTCACTTTGGGTTTTGGATTCACATTTGAATTAATAAATTTACGCTTTGTATTTTCACAACACTTTATTTTAAATAGTCCATTGTTTTAGCCGAAACATTATGATACTTTAACATTATAAACTGTTAAATTAAAAAACTTTGTTTTATGCATCACAATTTAATTTTTATTTTTCGACATATTCGACATTTTTGACACTTTATTTTGCTTTTCGCAAACATGTCTAAAGGAAGAACAAGAAGAAGGATTTTGCTTGAGTTTAACTGCAAAACCGGAGAGTTTTGAGTGTACATAATCGAGATTCAAATCTCTTTCCACCAGAATATCATGTAAATACAAAGTGAATACTCCAGAACAGCTCGGATGCATGTAAATACAAAGTGAATATATGCTGTATGAAAGGAACTTACTGAGTAACTAGAGACTTACCTTTGAAGTAAAATGGAATGCATTTGCAAGCTGTGGTTATGAACTTCATTTCACACTCCAACATGCAATTTCGCACAGTGTATGCATAGAAGAATGATAGATTTATCTCTCCGTCGAAAACACACTTTCTGTTGGATGGTGCGTGATTCTTCATCGATTCTGACGTCTTTATCTTGTTGGGCACAAGAAATAATTTAGTGGAATACTCAGCCTGTATTTTGGCATAGCTATTTGAGTTTATATTCTCCAATGGAGTACTGATCATAACCTTAAAATATATATAAAAATAGACTTTAACAAAATGTTCAATATTGATATATCAAAAAAAGGAAAAAATTAATCACTAATTAACAAATCATCACCCCATTTCTCTGGAGAGGCAGGCAGAGACAATGGACCACCAGACTGTGACATAGTCATGCGCTTTATTTAAATCATACACCATGACACGCACGTTCGTCATTTTAGCGATTAATTTGCCCTTACCATGTTTTCCTTGTTAATTTTTTTTTTGTGAATGTATACTTATACTTGTACACGAATCCTGGATTTCACCCATGGTGGGTGATTAATTCATGAAATTTTAATTGTATCTCAATAGAAACGAAGATGCAAACTGGAAACTGAATATGGTTGATCAAGGTGTTTACAGGACTTATGACCTGTCATTGGTTGGGTTAAGCGCACACTTTATGTAATTACAAAAATTAATCTCCATAGATGGCGTTAGTGTGTGGATTGCATAGATTAATTTTAAAAAGATTAACATGTGTAATCAAATCTACATAGATGGCCAATTGAAACTGACATGTGAAGATAAGTATAGACTTGTAGCATATATACAACCTCCAAAAATTTGTCTTACATGGTCATAAAGAAAATAGGTGGAATGGGGAATGTTGTAATTACATAAAGCGTGCGCTTAACCCAACCAATGACGGGTCATAAGTCCTGTAAACACCTTGATCAACCATATTCAGTTTCCAGTTTGCATCTTCGTCTCTATTGAGATACAATTAAAATTCCTTGTTAATATTTAAACCATTATTCTCTCATCCATTCTTTTCATATGTCCTAATTATCGTAGCGAAACTTTTATAATTGAATGAGACTCCATTCTTTCGCCTTATATTACTTCTTCAATCATTCAATAATTATTCAAATTTCTTTCATTTTCGTACTGATATAATTATTATGGTAATTACTTATATTTATTACTACAAAACATGTATCCTAACAAATATGTGGGCCACAGAAGAATATTAGGAATTTTCTGGTGAGACAACATCACAAATGACCAGGTTCTCAGTAAAATCGAAGGAGGAAGGCAACATATCAAAACCTTGGAAGGGAGACGAACCTAATCGATCGGCCACCTAGGTAGAGGAGATAGTTATGAACTTACCCGGAATCCAAAGCTTGATCCATCGCATATTTCCTGAGATTCGCTGATATTGACGAAGAGGTCAAGATTTAATCCAAAGCTTTCTCCGCTGTTGAACACCCTTTTGGGGTATGCATTTTTCCCATCTTCTTCGATGACATAGTCAGGGTATCCACTGTTTTTACTCCAGAAAAATGTAGAGTTATCATTTAAAATGTTTTTCAACACCCCTGGAGGAAGGCTGGTCCTAGTAAAATGAGAAATATTTACAAGGGGAGGGCACGACTAAGAAATTGACTTCGGGGTGGGATTTTGCAGGATTGCAGTACCATCTAAGAGTCGTCTACAGTCAAAGTAAGAAAGCGCAATAGCAAGCCAATTTCGAGGAAAATACCTTTAGACATTTCACCGTTGCTTATAAATTAGACATTTTTAGGTGAGTATAAGGAGGTATTATATAATAAGGAGGTACAATAAAGAGTAAGTATAAGGAGGTATAATTAGAATGTTTTGTATGGAACGACCGAAGCATACTTACATCATATTGAAACCAAAGCAGACTCCATATTGAGTTAGTACTTCGTGGAACAAATCCTTACAGCAATCCATTGAGTCTATTTCGTAACCTATTCCTGATCGCCATGTGCAGTATTTAATCGTTTCAGAGCAACTTGGAGTATTCTGAAATTTATGTTAACTGTATAATATTTTTAATGATATTACTTGAGTACTTTTTTTAGGTTCACTGAACGACAGTAACACAAACTGGACACGTAAATGCAAACACTTACCAAAGACTTACGAGTACAAAGAGAGAATTTCTTACAAATTTGACTCGCGGGTTCCAACAAAACGTTTTGCTTAATCAATGCCTCATCAATGGCGTTTAATTTCATACATCAATAATTGAACAATTTTGATGTCGAAAGATTTTACATTTGATATATTTTATACAAATAATAATCAAGGTTAATCAAAGGCTTAAACTGTTTATCAATGGCATTTTACCTCTATATAAAACTGTTTCATCTTCTGCTCAAAGTCCTGTGACATCGTTTCTTTAAGAGCAAATTGTAATGGATGCATATTATTGCACACGTTAGATGCTGCGAATAGAATTTCCCTAAAAGATACATACTATACATATTAGAGTTATAGATAAAATATTCGCCCAATGAGATTTATATGATTAAGTGTTTTGTATAGGGTGTTTTTTTAGAGGTATACTCGTACAATACATATTCAATAAGAAAAAAAAAATGTTAATGTCTATGATATTGGCTTTATTTAATAGATAATTTAATGCCATTATTGTTTTAATATAATTTCGGGCATATAAGTTTGGTGAACTAAACCATGATTTTCAAAATAAATTTGCACAATTTGTAAGCACTGTTCTGACGTCAGTGTATTTATGGTAAAATGGCAAAACGTACTTACTACAAGTCAACTGTCAATTGTCATATTGACAGTCGGTAGAAACAATATTGCTAGTTTAAAAACCAAACTTAAAAAAAAACACCCTAATATGTAAACATTTTCTTGCTGTTGTTTTGAGACGAATAAAATGGCGTTGTTAATAATATCGCACGTTGAAAACAAAAGTGACACTATACAAAAATCAAAAATTTTCAGTACGGTCATTTAAAGTTTTGCCTGCTTATTAACCTAATTAAAATCAACTAGATTCTGATGGAATAATATCTAAACTAATATATAAAACAACAACATTAGATATATTTCTACTCACAGTCAAGTTATTGACCTCACAAAAACTTTAAATGACCGTAATGAAAAATTTAGATTTTTGTATAGTGTCACTTTTGTTTTCAACGTGCGATATAGTGACTTAGATAATCCATTGTTTTGGCCAAAACACTATGATATAATACTTTAACATTATTAAATATTAAAAAAAAACGGTGTTATTATAAGAATCATAAGATATTTTGATGAGTTGTTTGTAAAAACTGATGATGCCAACATAGGTTGGCCTAACAGCTGTCGCGACAAACTCGTAAAAATAATCTATGATACTTATAATATTGCGGCTTAATATTATAAAACGACGGAGTTCAATAAATTGTGTAATTCAATAAAAAAAAGAAATGGAATAATATGAAATAATTAAAAAAATTAAGCTTAAGAATTAGAAAGGATCATAAGATCGATATTGCATCCCTGAGGGAACTCACAATTTCACGAAATATGTCGACCTCCGAGGCGACCCGATTAAGCAATAAGATTACCCTACCCAAAGGCATAACCATTGGCAGGTTGGTTCTGCAGCGCGGCAAATGAAACAATCTGTGCTGTCTTTGACGAAGGTTATTTATTATCAAGGACAAATAGACCTACATCACTCAGGACATCGGAGTTTTGTATACGGCCGCCAATCAGCTGAAAGAAGTGAACTCCCTAGTGGATATTCCTCCTTCTCTCCAATGCTAAGCATATCTAGCAAAAATTCAGTCGGAAAGATATATGAGTATATAGTAATCTATATAGGTAAATAAAAGCCAAAGTGTGTGATTGTGAAGACCATTTACTCGGTAATTAGCTAGCAGATCGAGTTGATTTTTTCAGAATTGATTAAATGGAAGTTATTTATATTCTCAAATTTATTACTTACTTGTCAGTGGTTTGCGCCAAATCCAATGTGGATTTTTTGATAGTGTTCTTTGGACATATGACTATTTGAGGAAAGGGGATATCAAAGACCGGGGTGTATCTGTCGTCCATGACGATATTAAAGGGTGCCAAATACCAGTTGAACCACAATGTGTGGATATTGTACGTGCAGAGGGCGAAACTGATTAAACATATCAGTCCCCAGGATAACCTCTCACCCATCGGCTTTGAGACGTCTGTGATGTACCTGGATAAAATCGGTTTTTAATCCATGTAAATTTTTGTTACCTATGTGTGGTAAGTACATTGACTGCCACCCTGAAGGTTCCGGGTTCGATTCCCGGCGAGGGCAGTGTGATTGTCACACTGTCTTTGGTCTGGTGTAGAATTCACGTGACAATAAAATGGTGATAGATTGGCTACCTATCACATGTCACGAGAATCACTATGATAGCTATAATACCCTTTACATCGATTTGGCTCAAGCTGTCATGATGTAAAGAGCGATTTAATAAAATAATAATAATAATAATAATAATAATTTTATAAACTAACTAACTTACCATCACGCCGTCTCCCCAAAGGAATATGCAGCAATAATTGTTTTTAGCTAACATATGTATGGAAGTGAAGCATGGAACTGGCAAAAGAAGGATGAAAGTAGAATAAATGAGATCTCATAGACGAATGTGTGACAAATCTGTATATGATAGAGTGCCAAATGCAAGTATAAGAAGTGAATGTGGTGCGAATGAAAGTGCTATGAACAAAAAAAGGAAAGGGTCATTAAGATGGTTTGGACACATGGAAAGAATAATTGAAGACAGAATGGTAAATAAGGTATATGCAAACGGTGTGAACGGAGCTAGAAATAGAGGAAAGCCGAGGAAAACGTGGTACGATCAAATCAATCAAATTGAATATCGGTCACGTGAGGAGTCAGAGAAATCGACGTGCGTGCATGACAAGATGTATGAATGTAGAGGAATCGAGAGAAGTATGTCAGGACAGAACAGTGTAGCGTTCCATTCTTTCTGCCTACCCCTCTGGGGAGACGGCGTGATGGTTAGTTAGTTAGTTAGTGTAGCTAATATATTAATTTCTATTAGTAAAACGAAGTGCTTAACGGTATCAAAAGAGCCTCTCAGATGTAAACTGATCATCTCGATAACACACCTATTGAGCAAGTCATGCGATTCACTCACCCAGGCATAGAGATCGGTAGCTTCAGTGACCCATATGACGAGGTGCGAGCACAAGCCAAAAAAGCGACAGCCGTGGCTGGCTGCTTGCGCGACACCATATGGAGGAACAAACACATGCTAACCGAAAGCAAAGTTAAGATATACAAGGCATGCGGTAGCCCCATCATGACGTATGGAATAGAGGTCAGAGCCGATACCAATAGAACTAAGAACCTTCTTAGAGTAGCAGAAATGCAAACCCTACGCTCCATCGCAGGCAAAACCCCCAGAGATCGGATCAGAAATGAAACGATAAGATCTGTCTGTGGTGTTAAAGACATAGTGAGATGGGGAAGACCACGTGGACCGCATGGAGAATGCAAGAGTTGCAAAAATTGTTAAAGATGTAAACCCAGGCAGCAAGAGATTGCCGGGAAGGCTGCCGAAGAGATGGAGAGATGGCTGGACATCATCATCCCAGGACAGCCCACCGTCACAAACAGGTCACACGACCTAAACTAAGAGGAAGATATTGATTCTCATGACGTGTGATAGGTAGCTAGTCTATTGCCATTTTATTGTTATGTGAATTCTATACCAGACCAAAGACAGTGTGATAATCACACTGCCATCGCCGGAAATCAAAACCGGGACCTCCGGTATGACAGTCAGAGCTCTTGCCAATCAACCACGAATTTTCCCTGACTCCTCACGAGGCCAAAATTTATTATTTTTTCTGATATGATAGTACCACGTTTTCTTAGGTCTTCCTTTATTTCTTGTTTTATGTATGTATGTTTTATGTTTGTATGTTTTTGTCGTTAACGTATACTTTCTTCACCATTCTTTCTTCATTCATTCTTTACATGTGTCCAAACTATCTAAGTGACTCTTTTATTATTTTGTTCATAACTGTTTGATTGACAGATTTATTACATATTCGTCTAAGAAATTACATTTCTACTGCATTTATTCTATTTACTTTCACCCTTATTTGTCACTTCCACACATATTGGTCGGCACAAGAACACTATAATCCAAATGGATGCTTCATTTAAAATCTTCTCTGTGTTATCATTTAAATTTGTTCTAAATTTTTTTTTTTTTTTTTTAAATTTATACTAAAATAACATTATAAAGGTGTCTCAAAATTAAAGCAAGATTTGAATTAAATAGAAAACACAGTTTTTAGTCTTTAGATTGTTTTTTTTATTGAATCATTAAGTACAAGTATAGGGTTATTCATTATTATTATTATTATTATTATTATTATTTTGTTGCATCGCTCTTTACATCATGACAGCATGAGCCCAATCGATGTAAAGGGTATTATAGCTATCATAGTGATTCTCGTGACATGTGATAGGTAGCTAATCTATCGCCATTTTATTATCACGTGAATTCTACACCAGACCAAATCAGTGTGACAATCACACTGACCTCCAGCTATCAAATTGTTTTTTTCCTTGTTGCCAACAATTTACTGCACAAATGGCGGCAAATTTAAATCCTGCTTAAATTTTGGGACACCCTATATAATCGTTGAAAAAATTCAAGTTCTTACTTTAATCCGTGTAGAGAGCCTTTATCGAAAAAGTTATAAATTCCATCCAAAAAAACATTTGAAATTTTGCCATTTTTATTTGCATTGTCACATTTGTTATTGAAGTTTACTGGAATTACGTTAACGTTGCGTTTCCCTCGCTGCTTTGATAATTGGAAATGATCTCCAGTTTTAGAATTGTTAAGGAGATTGACGGCCATGCCAGAGGGCGCTACTCGATAAGCGCCTTTAAACAATACACTAGCAGGAGCCAAGCCCTCAATACTTAAATTTTTTTTTTTATATGATTTTACTTTTCTCCATTTACGTCTGTTCCAATGTTTTTTTATCGGCATGTTTGAACTAAAATATAAGGAATTCAATTATTTTATGTATTATTTTATAATGCTTACTTACTTCTACCTTCAACCTTCTAGTTCTTGTTTTCTGACAATTTCACTCCACTGCTGGATATAGGCATCTTCTCAACTCTTCCAACATTTTCTATCTTGGGCTATCTGTTGCCACCTACGACCCGCAAGTTGAATAATATCACCCGTTCACCTTTTTTGTAGTCTTCCTATGCCTCTTCTGTTATTCCAAGGCATCCACTTCAGGATTCTTTCATCTTTGCTTCAGTCTATATATTTCTTTTAGCAGTGATGGTTTTGAGCGCACCATTTATTTTGTTTCCAGCCCCAACTTTTCTTTCAATGTCTTTTTCCATTTTTTTTATCTTTCATTTTATTTAAACTTTAAATTTTAATAAAGCGTTGTGTTACAAAGTTAAAATTTTTTGTCACTTATGAATCCACGACACAAATTGATGGTGAATATATAAAAAATAATAATTAAGGGTTTATGGGCTACTGAATATATTTTAGTATATGGCTTACGTACTCTGCACAGTAAAGTGGCGATATTCTCTCGAACGAATAGGGTGTTGAAATGGAATGTTTTTTAGAGCATCGGAATACAGGCTTTTATACTTCGGGGGGTTGGATAATTGATCCGGGACGAACCGCTGTGGGTGGACGTATTATACAGATAGTATCAGATTGCAATTCATCTAATTGTCCCTCTCTTTTACGATTGGATATGTAACACTTTGTGTGTACAATATATTATTCATTTAAATCAAACATAATAACAATACGAACAAGCTCTTAAAATAATATACCATGTTTTAAAACTTGTTTGCTATCTACACTATCAATTACAGTCAACTGTCACGCAATTTTCATTAAGTGATAGACAGAAATGATGAATCACCACTGTTCTATTCTATTATCAGAAGAAAAAAAACTACAAAAAAACTGGCATCGACTGTGATTGCTGGGAAAAGACTGCAGAAGACAGGCCTAGGTGAAGAACAACAGTACATAAAGGCACGCAAGACTTTGAAGCACAGCGCAGAGACGATGTCGCAGAGAGGAGGAGGAGGAGAAAGAAGAGACCACTGGGAGACGGTGACAGCTCCATTACAAGCGCCTTCCCCTGCCCCAGTTGCCCCAGAATTTGTGGGTCCAGGATCGGGCTCTTCAGTCACATGTGGACCCACAACCGTGAAGGGAACAACGGATGATGATTCTATTATCATCATCATCACCAGCCTGTATCCGTCCACTCCTGGACGTAGGCCTTCTCCATCTGCTACCATGTCTGTCGATCCTGGGCAACACGCATCCATGTCGTATCGGCGGTATCTTTAATGTCGTCCCTCCAAGTTGGGGACGTCCTGGATTTCGGGTCGCAGTTCTATGACACCAGCAAAGGAGGCGTCATGTCCATCTATTGTAAGAAACGCCTGTTTATTTCGAAGAGTTTAGAAGTTTTCTGGAATGGATTGGATGCGAGATGGACAGATGCGAGGACACAAATAGTAACTTAATTTTGTTCAATTATTGTAATTCGCTAGTTTGAATCTAGTTGAACCTCAATTTCGAATAACTATTGTGTACTGTTAACTCTTCTTATCATTTATACTAGTGGCAGCAAGTAATTGGACTTATTTTATTATTTCTATGTGTTTTATTATTGTACTCCAAATAAATATATATGTTTGTTACTCCAAATAAATATATGAACTTCGAAAAAAACATTTTTTGTAATAAATCTGAGTCTGAAAAGTCTACCGAGCTGACTCAAACGTAAGTGGATTTTAACTAAATATAACTAAAAAATCTGCGGAGCTGACTCAGACAAGCTCTCTGGTTCGTGTTCCTATCTATATTATGTTTCGTTTGCCTCGCAGCTGAGAGAGGAGCTGGAGAGGAGAGAAAACCATGGAAAACCTTAGCTGTAATAGGTCTATGAGGAGAACAAAAAGATGTTCGAAAATATGTTTATTATATATAGCTTAAACCTATGGGGAGATAGAATTCACTTTATTTATACAAATTTAATTAATTTAACTAACGAACCATCACGCGGGGTAGGCAGAGAGGATGGACCGCCTACTGCTCTGTCCTGACATACCTCTCGAGATTCCTCTTCATTCATACGTAGTAACATGCAAGATCGTCGATTTTCCAACTTCGACTGTAGCCGTCTTTAAATAAATTATTAATTTGGTCATGCCATGCTCTCCTTGGTCGTTCACGTCATCTCTTTCCACTCTGTATATAACTGTTTGTATATAATTTTTTAACCATTCTTCTCTCATCCATTCGTTCCACATGTCTGATGACATGTCAGGAACATTTTTCTTTAATTTTACTTATGGTGCAGTCTTCGGCGTTATATTTCTTTATTATTTCGTTGTTCGGTATTCTATCATATATCTTTTTGCCACTTCGCAGTGAACTGTTTTTTACGGTATTTACTATACTTTCATCTTTATTTTTCACATCTAAACATAAAGGTTGGCACTAGTACTCCATTGTGTACTTTTATTTATGTTGTGTCCTTAATTTATTGATGATCCTTCCAGAAGATGGCTACCAGCAGGTATCAGCTGGAAGGATATCTGAGGATAGCGTTTTCAAAGAGTATTTGGGGGAATAATTTAAAGAACAGTATATTATATTGATAAAGTGTTTTAATTAATGTTCATTGACACAAATCAATACATAATATATAATAATTTATATTCTCTAAAATATTAATACTAAAATTTTATTCCGAAATCTAGATTTTTTAATTTTGCGAAATTCATAATTTAATTATGCAAATCGCAAAGATTTCTACCCAGCCTGAGAAATCTAGAAATGGGTATAAAATCATTTATTACTAATGTTTAATATAACTGAAATTTATATATACAGGTATTCAATACGATTTTTTTTAGTTTTTTATACTGCATATGAAAGCTTCATTATTTGTTATATTCATAATTAATAAAATAAGCAATTTGAACATAAATTATAACTTATTTAATAATAGCTGAATTTAAGCAAAAAAAAATTATGAATTCAGTTAATAAATCTTTTAGATTATTATTTTTTTCTTTTTGTTTTACAACTGTTTGATTCAAAAACTTTGTTTTGTATGGTGAACCGATTTTCCTTCTTCATTTTATAGTAAAAAATCATACGTATACATCAGTCAATTAATACATATATATTTAGAATTAAAAAAAAAATAAGATTAGAATATAGTCCATTGTTTTTTCAACTCAATTGATTGTAACATCTGATGATGTCAACATCTGTAGTCGAAACAGTTGTCACGACAATTAAAAATAATAAGTTATAGTTTAACGGTGTTCATGTTTATAGTATATAAACAAAAATATAAATTAACATCTCGCTAAAAAATCAATATAACGCAGTAAATTATTTTCTATTGTGGTTTCGTAGGGTGATTTTCCGCAAAATTAATGGAATTGTATAAAATGTGGTTATGACCGGCGTTTGTTCCTTGCTCCTGGGTTTATGGAAATGTGAAGTATGAGAGTTTAGACGGTTCTAGAAGATTCTTCTTCAGCTGCTTCTTGTTCCAGCTCTTCCTCCGCGTTCTGGAGCTCCTCAGATTCTCTGCCAAGACGAGGCGTGAAGTCACGTTGGTTTGTCATTTCTGTGAAACATAATATAAGAACGATAAATGTTATTATTCGAAATTTCATGGTAGATTGTTAATAAGGAAAATAAAAATTTTAATTGTAAAAAAAATCTTTAAAATATGTACATGTACTCGTATTAACTTAAAATATACTAATGTTTAACACAAACAATTTTTAAAAAGATTTTTACCAATTGTTTTTCTCAAGGATTAATTGTATCTCAATAGAAACGAAGATGCAACGTGGAAACAGAATATGGTGATCGAGGTGTTTACAGGACTTATGACCTGTCATTGGTTGGGTAAAGTGCACGCTTTATGTAATACAACATTCCCCATTCCACCTTTTCTTATGACCACCATGTCTAACAAATTTTTGGAAGTTGTATATATGTTAATCTGCAACATCACCCATTCCATGGTAGTTTCAATCTACACACTAGCGCCATCTATGAATTGTTTTTTTATTTTCATTAAACACATAAACATTACCCAAAAAAATCCTTTCATCTATCGGAATTTTTGGTATCTTTGTTACACTTAATAAGAAAAGGAGTGGACTCTTTTTCTTGATCATTTTAATTTTAAATTTATTTATTTATTTTCTTTGAATATATTATTTATTATTGGATTTTTGGATACACTAAATATACAATTTAAGTACATAATAATGCATAACATATAACAATACTAATTAAATAAAACGATGTTTTTTAACAACTTCCATTATTGTCTTTATTTTGACAGCGACCGGTTTCGCTAGGCTCGCTGGCATCGACAGACTAGGCAGATATAATAATACAGTATAGGGAGCAATAAAAAAAAATGAGATAATGTAACATTGCTTCCCTCAGGTGAGCCACAAAATCACAACATACGTCGGCTTCCGAAGTGACACGGTTTAGCAAAAATATTGCTCTACCTACCGGCTTAACTGATGGCAGGATGGTTCTGCATCGTGAGTGAAAAATACATTATGTGGTCCCTTTGTCGAAGATAACCAGGGACGCAGAGATCTACATCACACAGGATACCTGAGTTGTGAACACAACTGTCAATGAATGTCTCATTTTCTCCCGAGTGACATGAAGTCTAGTAAGAAAT
The DNA here is from genome assembly GCA_022606425.2 of Lepidostoma basale. NCBI lineage: Eukaryota > Metazoa > Arthropoda > Insecta > Trichoptera > Lepidostomatidae > Lepidostoma > Lepidostoma basale. The sequence continues at coordinate 42,648 of JAHDVF020000471.1, read as the reverse complement.
ATTTTGTTTTGTAAATGAAGATTGCATACAATATACTAAACTGGTGTTTCGTGAGAAATTTGCGTTACCCATGAGAAAGCTCTTTTGCGTATTTATCGTTACTCTATAAAGCTGTTCCACGGATCTAGTGTTGCCTAAAATAGATCAATAATAAAGCATTAACCAATATAGTTCTTTTATTTAAAAATCTAGCGTTAACTCTTAGGTTATCGCCATAACGAGGTGTTTCGGTTGTTGATTCGCTTTCTCTCTGTTCAAAAATGACACAGACTGGTTTGACAGCGTTGTCAAATTATTCTATTTCAAAATGTCAAGTTATTGATTAGGCTTTAATATTTACTTTAATTTGTGAATTAATCAATTAAAGTATAAAGCACTAAAGGTCACAATGTTAATAGTAAACAAATATAAATTCACATTCATTTTCAAATTGAATATTTTTTTTTGTCTTTTTCTTTTTTATATACTTTGTATATACAACACTAACTTAAAAGAAAATACCGAATATCAGACATGTTTCGGACAACCCAGTCCTTCCTAAGTGAATAATAAAAATATTTAAAATATTATAAAATTGTTTACAAATATGATAAGTTTTGACAGATATTATATGTATAATATTTTAAATATCTTTATAATTTCAATGTGGAAGGACCGGGTTGTCTGAAACATGTCGGATATTAATTTTTTTTTTAAAGTTAGTGTTGTATATTCAAAGTATAAAAAAAGACAAATAGAAATAAAAACATCTACAACACAAAGTATGGCGAACATAGAAGAAAAAGACAAAAAAAAACAAATTTACATTGAGTACAAATTGCTAAATACTTGCACAGAATCAAATAAATTATAATAATTAGAAATGAACGAAAATTTACTCAATGTATTGTAAAATAATGAAATAATCGATTAGAAAATAAAATTCAGACCATAAACTTTGTGATCGCTTTTGCCTTAATTAGCCATTTTATTTTAACACTCTTTGAGAGCACACCCGCGGCAGTCTTGTTTAGATGCCCAATCAGTCAAGGATTCCAACATCAGCTGCATCATCCAGCTGTCATTATAAGATGTTCCAAACAATTGATGTTACTAGAAATGTAATAATTGAATTTATTATGTTACAACAGCTTACCTCTCAGGGCTATCATGGTCCAGGGGGCCAAGTCTCCGCGCTTGGACAGTTTGCCGAGACGGGGCCCGAACCACATCCCAGCGCTAGCGTCCCCATTAGCTCCCCAGCGAGGTCCGGCGGCACCCCCCAGTCCACCGTTAGATCGCCCAGTCCGGGGAAAGGGTATGAGTCCTTGTCGCTTGGCTTCACTGTGGAATTCTGGACCGACACATACACGTTAGCTGGAATCCTTACAAAATTACTAATGGCAGAAACATATAAACGTGCCATGGTGTTTCCTAATGCGTCACACTGATATCGGAACCATACATTATTATGGTTAAAATCAAGATTTTATGAATTAATTTATGATTAATGAATTCTTCTTCTTCCTGTGCCGTGTCAGGTCCCCCCGACGTTGGCGATCAGTCCGGCGAAAACCTCCCTGTCCTGCGCTGCCCGAAACAGGTCATCCACCGTCCTCATTCCGGTCCACTCTCTAATGTTGCGCAGCCAGGACATCTGTTTTCTGCCAACTCCCCGTCTTCCCTCTATCTTGCCCTCCAATATAAGTCGGAGGAGGCGGTACTTTTCTCCACGCAGCACGTGACCCAAATATGAGACCTTTTTCACTTTGACATTCGACAACAGCTCTCTCTTGGCTCCGGCTCTCCTAAGTACTTCGACGTTACTGACCTTTTCGGTCCAAGGTATACGAAGCATTCTTCTGTGTATCCACATTTCGAATGCTTCTAACCGATTCATTACGTTCACTTTTGATGAATTACCGACATTAATTGTAAGTTGATGGTTGAGGTTTTTGTTTTGAAAAACTCCATTATAATTATTGTATATAATAATAAACGCGATTGTTTAATGGTTTTATTTATTTAACTATTTATAATTTTTTATTTATTTATTTGATTTTTTTTTTTTTATATAAAATAAAAAACGCGATTGTTTAATGGTTTAACTTGATTTAATTCATATAATTACTTATATACGAGTATATAGTTTTTTTTTTTGAAAATGCCCTCGCAAGGCGAAACAAATGTGTAACTACTATTTATATAAGTAATTATATGAATTAAATCAATTTAAACCATTAAACAATCGCATTTATTATTATAACCAATAATTAATTGTAATACCTGACGATGCTTACATGGGTTAGCGAAACAGCTGTCGCGACAAAATATAATCAACTGTGATACTTATAACAAAGTGTTTTTTTATTTAAACTGTTAATTATGTTGAAATATCAAACTATTTCCACCAAAACAACGGATTATCTAAACCATTTATAAGAAAAATTAACGTTCAACGCCCCCCTCCCATAAAAGTTATTCCAAATATTTAGAAACACATAGTTGAATTTTAAAATATTATTAAATCTTTTGTGTATCTGAAAACAACATGGTACAATACCGCTTTATTAGTACCTACTATTATATATTTTTTTATCTGCCCACGCTCTCTATTTTTTCTGGGTCTTCTACTGCCCCCCTGAAAGTCTCAAACGCCCACAAGGGGGCGTTATCGCCCACATTGAGAATCTAGGATCTAAACAAACAAACATACAAACCATCACGCCGTTTCTCCGCAGGGGTAGGCAGAGACAATGGACTGCCATATTACTCTATTCTGACACACCAACTAGCTTTCTCCACATTCATACAACGAACTTCTGACTTCTAAGATGACCAACCTTTAAATTTTGATTAATTTCATTAATTAAAACATTTAATACAAATGAAAACGTCTGCCTACTAGGAGTTTAATTATATTTTAGATGGAATGAAATTTTTTGCCCTTCCAAGGCATTATTATAAGATAATTTTTTGGGCGATACATGTAATTCCATCTTAAATATAATAAAACTCCTAGAAGGCAGACGTTTTCATTCATATTAATTAAATATAAAGTTTTACATCATTGTTCAAGAAACAATTAATAATTAAAACATTGTTTTTTTTTCCACTTCTGTTGTATGAATCCATTGTTTATATCGTTCTCCCGATGATATAGGTGTAAAGCCTTCGGAACATTACACTCACTTTTATCTATTTTGGATTATATTCTTGCGTCAAATTAATATATGCGCCTAATTCAATCCGTTTCAATTTTATTAAATAAAGTGTACAGAATTTCATTCATTCATCTCAGTTCTAAATTAACCTTTCAGATAGTTTGGACATACGGAAAAAAACGAATGAAGAAAGAAAGTATATGTAAACGGAACGAGAAATAGAGAAAGATCGAGGAAAACGTGAAATGATCAAATCAATCAAATATTAAATGTTGACCACATTAAGAGTCAGAGAAATTAAAGTGCGCTCATGGCACGATGTATGAATGTGGAGAAATCTAGATAAGTATGCCAGGAAAGTTCAGTCCAGTTCTTCGCCTACCCCTTCTGGGAGACGGCGTGATGGTTGGTTGGTAGTAATTTTTTTTTACTTATAGTGTCGTGTCTGGTCCCCCCCAATGTTGGTGTTCACTGCAGCGAAAGCATCTCTGTCCTACGCTACATTGAACAGGTTATAAACTCTGCTCTTTCCTGTCCAATCTCTTATATTTCATAGCCACGACGACTGCCTTCCGCCAATTCCCCGCTGAAGATGATTATCAGTCGAAGGAGGTGGTATATTTATCCACTTAGCATATAACCTAAAGAACTTTATTTAAACGGTTCGATGACATGCTGCCTTAACTTAAACACGTATGATTGACTTACCAGCGTATTCCTCAGGGGACAGTTGCCAGGTCTTCTCAAACTGTGACCTCCCGACCCTGGGGAAGGGGAACAAGCCCACCGTCCCACCTCGCCGCGCCTTGTAACTGGATTGCGCTGCTGGAATATTTTTGAAAAAATCTAAGTGACGAATAAATACGATTATTTTGAAAATGTCTTAATCCTTTAAAAGTTGATGAAATTTATTTAATTGCGATTTATGGGAATTTACGGGAAAACAGCGGGTGTTTATAGGATGAGGGGTACATTTATTTTATAATATGTCTGGAATATATTATTATATTTTTTGTTCCAAATGTAGGAACAAGCGGCCCCAAGTGAGTTACTCACAAAAAACGGAGCTTATTTCATAAATATCTGAGATTAAAGATTATAAAAAACGAAAATTTACTTTTTTATTTATATAGATTGTTTATAGTCATGATTTCTTCTTTTTAAATAATCAGATCATTTCGCATGCATACCTCATATATACTATTCACCAGGACTTGAAGTTCATGCTCGTTGTCTGCAAGTAGGACAGCGTCATCCGCATACAAGACACAGCTTATTGACACTCCTCTCTCATTTTGGCACCTACATCCAACCCTTTCAGCTCTTTCATACACTTGTCCATATATAGACGCGCGTGCATGACACGATGTATGAATGTTGAGGAAGCGAGAGAAATATGTCAGGTAAGAAAAGTGTGGGAGTCCATTCTTTCTGCCTACCCCTTCGGGGAGACGGCGTGATGGTTAGTTAGTTAGTTAATTAGGAAACGCGCGCGAATTTGAATGCAACGTTACGTCATAATTTCAAAGTTTGTTCATAATCATATTTTTGATTATGAACAAACGAACATTATATTTTATTTGTATAAATTTCTTAAATGCGCGTATTTAAAATATAATAATTAATTCAACTCAGCTACTATACTTTTATATCTTGCCTCACCTGTAACAACTCATTCACGCTCTTATTCCAGTCCAGTATTTAATGTTGCGCACCCAAGCCTTTGGCAAAGACCACGTCATCATTATCAGTTGGAGGATCTCAATACCGTATAAAATTTGTTTTAAGTTAATATATTGATCATCACGACATGTGATAGGTAGCTAATCTATCGCCATTTTTTTGTCACGTGAATTTAACATCGGACCAAAGACAGGGTGAAAATCACAATGCCGTCGCCGGGAATCGAACCCGGGACCTTCGATATGACAGTCAGAGTTCTTACCACTCTCCCACGAAGGTCGTAACCCCAAAAAGTCTACAATAATTGTATATTCGAGGTCTGCAGGTGGCGTGACTGCCAATTAAATTAAATAAAAATTTAACGATTTTATTTTTATTATTTTGTTCCGAAACGCGTTGGTTTAATCCAGTGATTCTTAATCGGGGCGCCAGCACCCCTTTGTGGGCGTTTTAGAGGTCTGGCGGGGTGTTTTTCAAATTTTAGCATTTAGGGGGCTCTGCAGAAGTTCGAGTGGGTTCGAAGTTAATTCACGAGATATGCACACCGATACACTTTCATTAGGAGCTTTGATTCTAAGTTCTGTTAAATAAACAACACTTTCACGCGCATTTTTTTTAACTTGGGCATAATACTCAATATCATGTTCTTCGTATAAAATTAAAGCTCATTCAAAAAGGTTCATTATATCGCACGTTGAAAACAAAAGTGACACTATACAAAAATCTCAATTTTTCAGTACGGTCATTTAAAGTTTTGCCTACTTATTAACCTAATTAAAATCAACTAGATTCTGATAGAATAATATCTAAACTAATATATAAAACAACAACATCAGATATATTTCTACTCACAGTCAAGTTATTGACCTCACAAAAACTTTAAATGACCGTACTGAAAAATTGAGATTTTTGTATAGTGTCACTTTTGTTTTCAACGTGCGATATCACCTTGGACTTGTACTTGGACTTGGACTTGGATCTTCTGGCTTACAGAGGTTCAGCTCATGTGGCTATTTCTCTTACGTCTGATGGGAACATTGTTGGAAGGTGATTTTGTGGATTGTTAGTTTATGCGGGGGCATGATTTGTGTAGCCCGGAGTGTTCCTCTGAAGGAGGATCGATTTTGGGCGCTTGTGGCGGCTGGAGGTGTTTGGGTCGTATAATAATTTGAGAGGTCTTTTATTGTGGGGTTAGGATGTAAACGGAGTCCTTTGTTATGTTGTAAACGTTCGACATGTTTCAGAATGAATTCAAATTATATCATCTATAATTGTTTTGATATAGGACAAATTTATAGTAGGAAATCAATTGCATAAAATACATACCTACTCAGAGGAAAGTGTAAATTTTCAATTAAAATTTTTTTTGTTTGGGGTGGAGGCGTTGGATAATTTTACTGTGGTAAAGGGAGCGATTCTTTCAATGCAGTTAAAAAACACTGGTTTAATCCTATTAGATCATTAAAAATAACATTTTACTTTATTATAATTGGATAAAATACGTAAATAATGTTTCAAATCGAAAGGAAGTATTCGCACTAAGAGCTCTATCGAAATGATGTACATTTTATTATGTTTTCTTAATTATATTGTTTTCTACTTAAACGGTCTTGCTCGTTTCTTTTGAATATTTAGGGAAAGATTGCTACAGGGGAAATTTATTTATTTTACAAGATGTTCCAATATCTTCACTAATTGCCCTTATCTGTTTATTTCTAAAAATAGAACGGAACTCGCTTTGGAATATTGGAAAAAATATATTCCTTTAAATATATGTGTAAATTCAAATATTGTACATTGAACTTTTAAGCAACCATCGCACGGGCTGTAACGTAACTGATGAATAAGTCATTAAACTTAAACTAATCAAATTTGGATATAAAAAAATAATGAATGAAGAAAGAATGGCAAAAAAAGTATATGTCAACGATGTAAATGGAACTATATATAGAGGAATATAACATATTGAATGTGGGCCACGTGAGGAGTCGAAGATACGACGTGCGTCCATGACGCGATGTATGTATGTTGAGGAATCAAAAATGAATGCCAGGAAGAAATGTTTGGCAGTGCATTATTTTTGCCTACCCTTTCGGTGAGCCTCCTAATGGTTAGTTTGGATATAAAAATATCAAAATTTCGATTCAACAGATTGTAATTTAAATCTTAGAGTTTCACTTGAAGTAATAAGGTATTCCGTTGTTAATTTGGATGGAGAATATTCAACAATATATAATTCAGTGGAAAGTAGAAAAAGAAGCCGTGGAAGACCAAGGAAAATATGGCACGACTAAATTAATCAAATACTAAATCGATGTGCGTGCATTTTAAGATGTATAAATGTAGAGGAATCTAGAGAAATATGAAAGGGCACAGCAGTATGGAGGTCCATCCTCTCTGCCTACCCCTCCGGAGAAATAACGTGATAATAAGGATTGATTGTATCTCAATAGAGACGAAGATATAAATAAAAAAAATAAAAAAACGATTTATATCTTCGTCTCTATTGAATTACAATCAATCCTTAAAAATGATTAACCCGCAATGGTAATATTTAACGTGATAATAGTTAGTAAATTTTTTATAATCCACATAATTTTTATAATACCTTTACAAAATAAAAATTACGCAACATGTTTCGGAGGTGACTTTCTACATCCTCAGGTGTAAATAGAACTAACGTGTAACTCAGATGTAAAGCTATTTACCTGAGGACGGAGGTCACCTCTGAAATATGTTGCGGATAATATTTTTATATTTTCATTTTGTAAAATTATCTCAAGTAAATGGGATAAGGCTAGGAAGAAAAATGAGATTTTGTAAAAATATTTAATAAAGTATGTGGATTATACTGTGTTTAATATTCTCCTTTGAGTTTGTAATAAAAGTAATTTACAAATGCAACACGTATTGCCAAACAGTAATATCTACATGAAAAACACAGAAACATTTTTCCCATATATATTTTTATACCCTGCATTATTTCCCATCGAAATAACAATATTATTATTCAATTTGAAACTATGGCTCCAGAATAGAGTGGCAAACAGAGACAAAATATTTGTGTTCAAAATTTTCCCCGCCATTATGCGGGAACACCTACAATAAGAATTGAGAAAGTTCGAGAGACCTATTTGTATGGAAAAGTTACACCGATTCCTATAGGGACGAATAAAAATATCGCCCAACGATAATAGATTCAAGTTTTTCAATTCGCGAGATTTAAAGTTTGCCCGCATGAAAAAATACAAAATAGGTAAAATGGAGAGTGCTTTTATACGATGTGAGTGGACGTGTTCTGAAATTCAAACGTAAAAATGGTTCCTAAAAAATCATTTTTATTTATGTTTATATGTGAGAGGTACTTGCCGCAATTCATCAAACAATAGTTTATCAAACAATAGTTATCAAACAATAGTTATCAAACAATAAACTTCTTCCTCTCCAATATTATCTTTTCGAGAGTACCAGCCTGGAGGCGGGAAATATAGGTAATATAAAAAAACTTTTAATAACTAACTAACTAACTAACCATCACGCCATTTCACCGGAGGGGTAGGCAGAGAGGATGGATCGCCACAATGGCCTGTCCTGGCATACCTCTCAGGCTTCCTCTACATTCATACATCGTACCATGCACGCACGTCGATTATTCCGACTTCGAATGTGGCCGCCTTTTAGTAATTGATTAATTTGGTCATGCCATGTTTTCCTCGGTCGTCCTCGGCTTCTTTTCCCACTCACACTGCTTGTGTACAACTTTTTAACCATTCTACTCTCATCGATGTCTTTCTCCATTTTTCGGTCTCTTGTAAACATGCTTCCCAGATACGTAAATTCAGTAACTTCCAGTAAGTAATAGACTTCTTCTTCTTTAATATTATCTTTTCGAGAGTAGCAGCCTGAAGGCGGGAAATATAGGTAATATAAAAAAACTTTTAATAACTAAATAAATGTTTTTTTTTTATGAACTGCTCCCACTTGTTGTCTTCATTTTGACAGCGACCGGTTTCGCAAATAGTCCGAAATAAAGATAAAAAGGAAGCAGGTAATAAAAAACGTCGTTTTATTTTGAACAATGTTACTTTTTTTAACTTTGTACACAATACCAACTTTATTAAAAAAATAAATAACAAAAAAAACAAAGATGGCGCTAGTGTAGATTGAACTAAAAAATGTGAAGTGTTTTTCAACATGGTGGCATATATACGAGTACATCTTCCAAAAAATTGTCAGACGTGGTGGTCGTAAGAAGGGTGGAATGGGGAATGTTATTAACATAAAGCGATCACTTAACCCAACCAATGACAGGTCATAAGTCCTGTAAGCGCCTCGACCACCATATTCTGTTTCTAAAAAAATAATTTACATCTTCGTCTCTATTGAGAAGCAATTAATCCTTAAAAATGACTAACCCGTAATGGGTTAAATCCATTATTTGTCTACAAGTATTTGTATACATTCGAAATGTTGCAAAAAGAAATGTTTCGGACACAGAAGCCCTTCATCAGTGATACTATTATTTAAAAAAAAAAAAAATTGGTGAGTTTTTACAGATATTAAAACAAAAATATATGTGTATTTTAATTCAGTATAAGCTTTTAAATCTTAGTTTAAGAAATTTTATTTTTTTAAATTATTTTTATAAATCTTCGTTCCTTCATTATTGTCGTGACTGGTTTGGTCAGCTTCGTATACATCAACTGGTAATCGTCATATACATATTAATGTGCAATCCCACTAGAGAAACGGGCCATATAAAGAAGAAGAGAGATTTATATACAAATTAAGCAATTGGAGTAATGTTTCGTCAGATTAAAAACAAGGATAATTAACTTCGAGTATATGTGTATATGTTTATTTATAATTATTGTTTGTTTAAGATTTCTACTTCATTATTATTATCACTAAGAAACATGATATAATGAAGAAGCCCTTGATAGTAAAGCTTATTAGTAAAGTTTAATCAGGAAATATAATACTTTAATCAAGTCTTCGAAAATCGATTCCGCTTGATTTCACAATTTTCTGGTTGACATTAATAAGTTTGTTGTAGGCAGCTTTCCCCATAATTGCCGAAGTTGAAAATCTATTTTAACGATAGTGAGTAGGTAGTTAATTAGGCAATCGAACAGAAAACTGCCACTCAGCTGGAGATATACAGGGCGAAGAGTACTTGAATTATTTTTTGCGTAAATTTAATTGGATAATATAACTGATGTAAGTTGTATGCTTACCTAAAGAGTCTAGTGGTGAAGTATCAAATCTGGGACTGTTAGCTGTAAACCAATTCTTATTTCAATACAAAACGTAGTGAAATACAGGTGTTCAGGAATAGGTTTAAACTGTTTTCAAGATCAAATGTAAAGGCCTAAGTTTTAAAAACTAATTTCTAGTTCAACTTTTTTATTGATATAAATTTAGTATTTTGGTATCCTTTTCTACCAATGTTTCAGAGATCATTGCATGACATAAATGATTTTATAGAAATATACTTCTATGACAATAAAGTACCGGGAAATTGTAACTAAAACGCAATACAGTAGACGCTCTCTTAACCGCCCTTGACGGGACCGACACAGGGCCGGATAAATAAAAAGCCGGTTAAAGAGATTGTATTGAAGATCACATTAAAAAAAAATACTTTCTCAAGGAAGAATAAACCCCTTTTTTTCAAAACACTAAGAAAATAGAAGTTTTATTCTATATTAGAAACTCACACATTAAAAATTAACATTTCACAAACTGTAAAAAATATGTACAGGAAAAAGCCACACATCACTCCAAAAAAAATTAAAAAGTAGGCCTAGAAGAGGCCGGTTAAAGCGGTGGGACGGTTAAAGCGGCGTCGGTTAAGAGAGCGTCTACTGTATATATAATTATTCATCAATATTTATTTTGGTGCCTTTGGCGGATATTTTATCCCCTATTGGATGAAATACACATATGCTAGCGTTTTTTTCCACTCTTCGAAACCTTTCTGATAGGCACTTTCTGGTATGTCCTTCAACACCTTCCACGAATTTTTTTATGGCTTCAATCGACTAGAAACGGGATCCACAAAGCGACAATTTAAGTTTGGGAACAGAAGAAAGTCACACAGAGCCAAATCCAGAGAATATGGTGGTTGATCGATGGTATTTATCGCGTTTTCGGCCTTGAATTTGGCCACAATTGTGGCTCTGGCGTATTATTGTCGTGCATAATCCATGAATTGTTTTTCCACAACGCCTTAATACGACCAAATAGTATTTATTATTGAACGTTTGTCCCTCTGGAACGTATTTATGATTGACCACTGAAATCTCGTTGGAAACACAAAATTTGAGACACGTTTTATCCAATATATATCGCATTCATTTTTGGCTTAATTATTAAGGACAGTCCTACAAACTTGGTAATTTTTATTTTATTTTTATATTCAGTGCAAGAAATTTAAATCACAATTTACCGATACTTTGTTATCATGAGGTATATTATTTGGAATAATTAATGGGAATTTTAATTATATATCTTGGTAGAAATATATTACAAATAATAATAAAATGAAACTTTTTTTAAGGAACTGTCATACTACTGATTTTGGCTTTATTTCGACAGCGACCGGTTTCGTCTGGCTCGCTGGCATCGATAGACTGGTGACACTGTTATTAACCTATTCCTTTTAATACATACAAATCAAGGATGACAAACAAGATTCTATACAAAAATAATTTTAATATAATTATGTAAAATGTAATGAATTAAAATATTTATATATTAATAACTAGGTTATTTAAAGAACTCGTTTTACGGGTAATTAATTATTACATATTAAAAAGTTAAAATAATCTATTGGTCACTTCTGTAAAATAATACTGGATGTACTAATTCATGATTTTAATAAAAGTCGTGTGAAATAGGTAAAATTTCATACAAAAATATCTTGAAAGAAAATCATATAATAAAAACCGCAGTTTTTTGTATATATCGTTCGATCTTACATTTTATTTTCTTAATAAAAAACAATGCTCTTTTATTTACATTGTTTTTTGTTGTAAAACTTTTATTTTTAATAGGATTGGAAAATAATGAAAATAGTATTCCCTTTGAGTAAAACAAAACCATGTATTTCTGAACACCATGTATATATACTATTGATTTTAAAAATCTAGAATATACATATTAAAATAAGATATTTGCATACATACAATCCTTTAAGCATCGAAAAGGTTAATAGTTCGAATATATTGATGCGTTCTATATTTCTACTACAATGTTGATTTTATTTTAAATTCACTGTCGAGTGGAATCAAGTTCAGATCAACGTTTTATCTTGCAATTTAAAGACGGAAATTAATAGATATACTAGTATATACACGAAGAAGCGTAGTTGAAGTAGATGCGACAAAACAGTGTTGTCTTTAAATTAATGAAACTGGGCAAAACGTGCACAATGTAGCTCTGGTAACAACCCTTATAAAAATCATAATATGTACAAAACTGTAATTTTACAAATTTAGTTGAGAGGCATTCGCAAGAGTAAGAAATAAGCGGAAGAAATGCAATAAATTCACAAAATCCCACTGATTATTATGGGTTTTATTATATAATATATATAAACAGTAATATATACACAATGAACCTGTAAAGAAAAACAACAAAAATATTCATGGGAGGTGCTATCTAAAAGTCCGTAATCGATAAATAATAATGGAGGTTCATTTTAAATAATAATTAAATAAAACTATTTTTTTTAAACTAATTCCACTTTTGTCTTTATTTTGACAGCGACCGGTTTCGCCAGGCTCGCTGGCATCCACACACTGGTGACACTATTTCAAACTGAGTGCTTTATATATTATACACGCAGGGGTGATAAACATGATTTGTACGAAAATTGTCTTAAAATAATTATGTAAAATTTTGTGAATTTAAATAGATAGAGCATAAGAGGATTCTTATGGAATACAATAGATTTGAAATCCATTATATTCAATACGAATCCTCTTGAATAACTGTATACCAATATTTAAATTCAATAAATTTAACATAATTATTTTAAGAATATTTTTTAATAGAACCTGTTTACAACCCCTGATCTGTATATAATATAAAAAGTATATATATAAAAAGTATATATATATAATATAAAAAGGACTCAATTTGCAATAGTGTCACCAGTATGTCGATGCCAGCGAGCCTGGCGAAACCGGTCGCCGTCGAAATAAAGACAAAACTGGAAGTAGTTAAAAAACTTCGTTTTATTTAATTATAATTTAATATATAACTCCTAGTTATTTGAACATATTTTAGAAACATTTTTCTTTCAGAATAAAAAAAGCAGTTAGTGATGACGTCGAAGTCGATGTTAAATTTTTTTTTAGGAAAGTTCCTATGACGTCACACTTTATTTAAAATCGAATTTCATATACAAAATCATTACTTAGGATGCCAAAAAAAAATTTTTTAATTGTCTTGTCTCCAGATGCAATCCTCTTTAATGTGTTTTTATAGTTAAACAAGAATATTGAATCTATAATATTTTAATATTTTCCAAGGCGTCATATTAAAGAATTTGTAGTTTAACGAATTTTTGGATAGCATCTCATGTTAATAGCTTGGCACTCGTAACGAAATGCTTAAAAATAATAATTGCTTATCAGTTTCATATTTAGATTAAAAGTATCAAACATCCTGTATTTATCAGTAAAAATAATCTCATGTTTATTTTTAATTTTTATTTTATGAATAAGCTTTAGAATAATTTTGAATATGAATGAATATTTTTTCAAAAGCTACGACTTTAAATAGTGGACATTAGTTGTTTTGAAATAACAAGTGCAATCAGTTTCATTATTATTTAAACAAAAATAAAAAAATTAACATAAGTTTTGTACGACTCCCAAAATAAGTTAAATTAAACTCCTATCCTCTCAAACAGGAGTCAAGTGTTCTACCGCATTCAAATATAATTTTTCAAAGCATCAAAAATTATTGGGTAATTTCAAATCAAGCATTTAAATTTAATTAATTATTATAATATTTAAATGATTAATGTAAAGTTTTATTGATAATATTATAAATAATTTAAAAATTCCTTAATAAAATATTATTACTTGTAATTAGATAATGAAATAATTGAAATAAATTAAAGAAAAATTATATGTGTAAAATATTTCATTTAAGCCCTTCGGATCCTACATGTAGAATTATGTAAATAATATAATACAGTTTTATATTTTTTTATGTTTTATTTATTATTTTAAATTATGGGTATTATTGATACTAAATGTCCATAATTATAGTCATGGCGAAAATTTTATTTTTCTATTTTATTTTGTGTCACTAATTGCAATAATCAATACATTTTCTACATGACCTGTATAAGTAACATTAATTGAACATGTTTCAAAATGAAGTAATTAATCAAATAATAAATGATATAATTTTTAATGTGTTATTTTATCCAGAATAAAAAAATACTTACCGCCACTGTTGGCCGCCGCACTTGCCAGCCCGACGAAAAGCACAATATTTACAATTATCATTTTCATATTTAATTAAAAAAAACTACCCCTCTGATGCTAAATAAAAACTTGAACAGAGCACGTCTGTGTCAGGGGTGGTTAGGCTGGTGTGATACCACTGTGGAGGACAAGGGTGAACTGTGAAATCTATAAGGGAAGCTGGCTTTATATAGTCCGCCGCAGCCTCCGTGAGTACGTGCTCTGCGGGGGTGGATGGGGAGGTTCCACGCCCACCCTGTTGCAACAGGTAAAGTAAAAAATACTCGGTTTTAATAATAGGTCATTTTAACACAAAAATTTCAACATTTTAAACTTAATTCTTCTTCTTCTTCTTGTTCATCTTCTATCGGAGGTTGGACAACATCATGGCTCTTCCTGCACTTGATTCAACAGCTTTAAAGAGGAATGTTGTGCTGCAACTAAATCATTTCCGAAGGTTTTCTAGCCACGATTTTCTACTTGTCCCGGCATTTCGATTACTTTAATTTTAGTTTTGATAATTTATTTAATTAATATATATATTTTTGGAATGTATACATATACTTGTATATTAATACTGGATTTCACCCATTGCGGGTTATCAATTCATGATTTAATTGTATCTCAATAGAGACGAAGATGCAAATTGGAAACTGAATATGGTTGATCAAGGTGTTTACAGGACTTATGACCTGTCATTGTTTGGGTTAAGCGCACGCTTTATGTAATTACAACATTCCCCATTCCACCTTTCTTATGACCATGTCTAACAAATTTTTGGAAGTTGTATATATGTTAAAGTCCTACACCAGTTTCACATGTCAGTTTCACATTTTGTTTATATTTGTTAATCTCTAAAATTACTCTATATATAATCTACATACTAACGCCATCTATGGAGATTTATGTTTATTAAGCATTAAGCAGAACATCTTGAGATGCAACGTAACGCCCTTGAGATGAGCAATTCATAAAAATGCCGCTTTATAAATTATCCAATTTATTATTATTATTATTATCTTTTTAACACAATGTGAAAGGCTACCCCGCCATTAGCGCATTGTTAGAAGCCGCCTGGATATGTCACTTCTATCTATATGCCAAACTTTATACCAGATATGATTACAATATTTTTTTTTAATATATAACATATACTTGTATACGAATATATATTTTTATGTATGTATATATTTTATTAGACATTTAGGAATCAATCAAAAGATGCATAATTAAATAATTCTGCAAACGATTACTTTAGTTAATTTAACCGCCCTACCTCCAGGTAACTTTCCGAGAAACATGCTAAAAAATCACGTTTTTTATTAATTTTTATTAATTCCTTGGCCTGCCCCTTGTAAAACTAGCATACTTGTGAAGACTTGTACTCAAGTGCTGTTGTAACAGCTTGTATATTTTAGGTACATTACTTTTTCTCAAGCGCGTACGTGATACGGGATTGCGCCGAATGATACAGTCAAAGCGTGCGTATCACGTATGTTCATATGCACAGGGCGGTTAATTAAGATTAAGATTAATTTAATAGAACTCACTTTCATATTTTCTATGTCTTTTAGAAAAGTTTTTTTTTGTATATTAATAATGAAATGATCAAATAATAAAATGTAAATTGTTGTATAAAAGCCTAAAGAAGCGCATCACGTTAAAATAATTTAACAGTCTACTCCCTCTGCCATTACGCTTTCTGATTATATACATATACCTACCTAGTAATTTGAAATAAAATTCATCATAAGATATCGAAACATAGAAAATACCTTAAACAATAAAATTACTATAAAAACATTTGATTATTTTTAGAGCCGTTTTGTTTGCAAAAAAGTTATTTATTATAAAATGTAATCTTCTGAAAAGATGTCTCAGTTGCTTCTCTTAATACGTTTTTAATCAAATTCCAAGTTTCTTTACTCATTTTTTTGTATTTTCGAGAAAACTTCCCCTCTTGATATGAGTATTTCTAAATTAATCTTCCTCAGATTTTTTTTCTTTGATCCATTTTACTCATGAAGTTAATATTGAAACACAAATTATGCAGACTTATTACATGGTATATCGACGGCATTATAAAAACATTTTTTTTAGCTATAATATTAATTACAATATTTTCTTTGCTTTAACTAACTAATCATCACGCCGTCTCCTCCGAAAGGGTAGGCAGAAATAATGGATCATATTACCAGTTCCGCTTACGTCGTTTATATATGCTTTTTTCATCATTCTGGCATTAATTGTTCTTTCCATTATATTGTTGTATACACCGCATGCCTTCCTTGTTTTATATTATAGATGATTAATTTTCGTCAGGTGTTAAAGGTTTTAAGGAATTTTATTATAATTTGTGCCCCATAAATGACGACTTTCGAGTGGTAAGAGATCTTACTGCCCCATCGAAGGTCCCGGGTACGATTCCCGGCGATGGCAGTGTGATTGTCACACTGAAAGGATGTCTTTGTTCTGGTGTAGAATTCACGTGTCAATAAAATTATAATGTATTAGCTACCTATCACATCTCATGAGAATCAATAAAACAGCTTAAACAAAGTATGTTAAACATACATTATTTTTTAATAATAAATGTATTCAAATCGTTATATGATAATTTGATGTGAGCAGTTTATTCACTTAAGTATTTCATAATTGACTGATTTATTCGGTACTTGAATATTAATGAAACATCTTACGAAATATTTTATGGAATCGCTACAATTACATATTTTTATTCTATTTATTATTACCACTACTAAAAAATAATAATAAAGACCGAGGAAAACGTGGCATGATCAAATAAATCAAATATTGAATGTCGGCCATGTGAGGAGTCAGAGAAATCGACGCGCGTGCATGACACGATGTATGAATGTTGAGGAAGCGAGAGAAATATGTCAGGAAAGAAAAGTGTGGCAGTCCATTCCTTCTGCCTACTCCTTCGGGGAGACGGCGTGATGGTTAGTTAGTTAGTTAGTTTATTATTAATAAATTTTCTTGAATGGATGGAACATGTTTGCCATAACATAAAATCTAGAGTTATTGTAATCAACATTCGAATAAACCATGGTCAAGGCAAGGTCAGGTCACGGTCAGGACGCTGCAAAGGTGAGACCATGTTCAGGCAATGATTGCGCCATGGTCCAGTTATGATCAAACCATGGTCTGACCAAGATACTGTCATGTTAATGCCATTGCGATTTTATCTGTTTATATAAATAAAAATATTAATGTTCGTTTGTTCGTAGTCTTAAATCTCCGAACGTAATTCACCGATTGGTTTGAAATTTACCATAGACACAACGTTGCATTCGAATACACGGGTGTGTTTTACTTTTTGACATCGTCTTCTCGGGAGTTATTCTTCCTCCGCATGTTGGAAATTTCTTTCTTGGATGTTGAGGTTGGATATTCTTGAATGGAGAGAGGAGTATTTCTTGGAGGATGTGGTGGGTAAGGTCCGACATTTAGACCTGACCGCCTGGGAAGAGAGGAGAGTGGAGGGGTCGGGAGTGGGCTTGGATAGAGGCCGCGGTCGTGGTTGGAGACCAAAGGACGAAGACAAGAAGTGGCCTTGGGGGGGTTAAACATCGGTACAGAACCAGATGGGACGAGAATGCCTTTGTAGAGGACATTGGTTCACCATTTGGGACCATTTTCAATTTAACCGAATTGAGCCACTGGCTGTGGCTCAATTCGGTTAAATTGCAAGCTCAATAAAGGCGGTAAAAATGAGATCTCGTATACGAATGTATGTTATGTCTATATATGATAGAGTGACAAATGCAGATAAAAAAGGAAATGCAGTGCGAATAAAATCGTAACAAAATAAAAAAAAATTCATTTAGATGATTTGGACACATGGAAATAAATAAAAATTAGTGGTAAAGAAAGCATACGTTAATAATGTGAATGCAGCAAGAAATAGGGGAAGACAGAGGAAAACATGACATGTTTAAATCAATTAAATTTTATTAAATCAAAAATTATAAAACGCGGTTTTTATGGTGTCACAATTAAATTTTTTTGTATTTTGCGACAGCTGTTACGTCAACCTATGTTGACATAATTAAATTAAATATAAATTTTGATACCATAAAACAGCATTTTATAATTTAAAAGTTAATAATGTAGAAGTATAATAATGTTTCGGCCAAAACTATGAACAATTTAATATTTTTTTAAATAGGCCAAGTGGCTGGGTACACGCTAGTAATAAATAAATATATTTTTCCTCTTTTATACACCAGCTATTTTAATTAGGTGAAATATCTTTTATTTTCTCTTTAGGTTATGTAAAATATAATAAATCCGAAATTATTACAACCTAACAAATATTTTTTTATATACATTAACAGATGATATTAACGTAATAAAAAGCTTTATGTGTTATATGTACTAAAAATTAACGCGTGAGGAACTAAAAATTCTGTTATTTCATCATTTTCATGATATTTTAAAATCCTTTTACACGGAATAAAGATTTAATTGTTAGTTAAATAATTATTAAAATACAAAATATATTATTTGCCATTTAGTAAGTAACTAAAGTTTTTTCGTTAGATTATAGAAAGCTATTACTAAAAATTTATTAACTTATATCTTTTAAATGTTCGTTTGTGTATTAAGGATGGTTCTAAAGTTTTAACTTTCGCTTACAGAAAATTTTACAGTATCAAATAAAACAATTTTTTTTTTTACTTAATATTAATAAACAGCTGTCTGTTTGTCAGTCAGCTGTTTGTTATATGCAGACGATGCTGTGTTAATCGCTGACAGTAGAGAACATTTGCAAGTCTTAGTGTCAAGGATGTATGAGGCATGCAAAAAGAGTGACCTGGTGATGAATACTCGTATGTCTAAATCTAAAGTGGTGGTTTTCGAGAAAGAAAAATGTATGACGATTTGTGATATAAGTACGATGGGCGAGAATTTGAAGCAAGTTACCGAATTTACGTATCTGGGAAGCATGTTTACAAGAGACGGAAAAATGGAGAAAGACATCGAAAGAAGTGTTGGTGCTGGGAATAAAATAAATGGCGCACTCAAAGTCATTACTGCAAATAGAAATATATCCACAGAAGCAAAGATGGCAGTACACAATGGAGCTCTAGTGCCAACCCTCATGTATGGATGTGAAGCTTGGAGCTGGCAAAAGAAGGATGAAAGCAGGATAAACAATGTGATAACACTTTTATTCGCACCGCATTCACTTATTTTATTTTCATTCGACACTCTATCATACATATTTTACACACATTCGTCTAAGAGATCTCATTTCTACTGCATTTATTATACTTTCAATCTTATTTTGATAGTTCCATGCTTCGCTTCCATACATAATATATTTTTTCGTATAATCTTCAATAACGTTGGAGTTGGAAGAATCAGGTCGTACCTAGGATCAAGTCTATGTCTCCTGAATTCATCCCTTAATAGATCGAAACCATGCCTCCTGTATCAGTTTGTAAATGTTCTGTTTTCATTAAAGCTAGACGGATATTTAAGGCGTAATTTGCTTCATTGATTAACCATAACAAAACAAAATAAAAGATTTTCATTATTCCCTTCTTCCAACCCCTATATAAGTAGGCACTATAAGAATTTTTATTGAAAGTCCGATACAAATATTTTATAAGCATTAAAAAACAGTACTTCAGGTATTTTTGAAACGATTTTAAAATGTTTTTTTTAGATAAACTAAAGGCGTTAACACTGTGGAATTCCATAATGACGAATTTTTATGAATTAAAACATTGTTTTTTCTACTTTTCAAAATTGGAAAAAACAGAGTTTTAATTCATAAAATTTCGATTTTTAAATGGTACAGAATTACGAGATGAAGCGTTCCGCGTGACATAAGATTTTTCTATGGCAATAAGATGATCTAAATCATTTACAAGGTACTGCTGGCGTCGTTTTTTAATTGCCTGATAAGTACCGGTAACATTCATGTTAAGCTTCTTCTTCTTCGTTCTTCTTAATAGCTCTGACGATCTGTGCTACAGAAATCATGTCTCCTAAGATATTAGGTAAAGCTGTCCCTTCATCTCTAAATGGTGTTTTATATGGACGGTGTCCGGAGGGAATTTCGTAAGCGGCTGTACGAGTATATTACGAAAGATCTTGGCGTTTCTAATGACAAAACCAAGCATGCAAGCAAGCAAGCAGTTCCATACTTCGCATCCATAGTAAGTATAAAAAAAGATTTATGTAGAATGCTTCAGTGCGTGGATTGATTTAGTTATTTTTGAAAAGTGAAGCAATTCATAGCAATCACGGCGTGTCCCCGGGCAGGAGCGGGGGTCGGACCCGCCGGACGGGGCAACGTCGCCCCTAATTCTCTCCCCAATATGTCATATCCGCCCGCCCTGTCAGCGTAAGCCTCTTGTCCGAAGCCGGCAAATCCCGGGAAGATAGAAATGTATTATTTTTGAAATAATGGTCAATATATAGTATTTTGATAGATTTCTTGTCGAGTAGTACCTACATGGTATGAATACGTGATGACAGTTTTCGAAGATGTTTTTAAGGACCACCAGTTTCTCACGAATCTTCGTCAGTGTCACAATACTCTTCTTTACTCCGTCATGCAGAACCAACCTGCCTTTGGTGATGCCAGTAGGAAGAGCAATTCGGACGCTGAATCTAATCACCTCGGATTTGGACATTTTCAGTGTCAGTGAGGCAGTATTCATAAAAAAAAATATTGCAAATTCTGGAAAGAGTACTGCCTCACTGACGTCGACATATTTGGATTCCTTCTGATATGTCTGATTTTTTTGGTCTCACGTTGTTTTGTTTTATTTTATCTTTGTAATACCGTTTTGTGTCCAAATGAGTCGCCTAAATGTTTTATCGTTTGTAATGTCTCATTTGTGTATAATGTATAAATAAATAAATAAATAACATTTTGTCTTTCTACTATTTCAGGTATTTAAAAAAAAAAGGAACATAGAAGTTCCCGCCACATACCCGAGGCTGTTATAGGGGGTAGCGGCGCCTTTTTGTCAGCCTCGCTCGTACACTCCCTGGGCCTGTCCCCGATCCATCCGGGACTTACATTTAAAGACGGCAACAACAAGGGGGTGCCAGACCACATTTAATCTACCCCATCTTACTTCTATGCTCCGCTGTACTTTATTGAATAAAAATAAGCATAATTTTAAAACGTGAACATTTCAGAAACATTATCTAAAAGATAAAAATAATAAAACACCACAGGAATATACAGCGGGAAGAACAGGAGAAGCAGAGGAGACAAATGCGGGACGGGGAATGGGACGCAATTAAGCAATACTATTTCAGGTATTGTTTAATTGGTTAATGGCTAACAAAGACAACTCAACTATTGATTAAATCAGTTGTTTATAACAGCTGACAGTTGGCGGAACAGCTGTAACGACAATCTTATAAAATTAATTAATAAACTTATAATTATAGTAGATTGTTTCAAAAATAAATCATTTAATAATAAGAATCATAAAGTTTTGGGGAAAACAATCGATTATATAATTTGTATTATTTGTATAATTTGTATTTATTCTATTTTACTTGATTTCTAGTTTTGACCGGTTTCGGCAGTTTGCTGCCATCTTTTTGTGTCATCATCTTTAGATCAAATGATTGCAGGGAGCTGCTGAAAGACATCGAAGTTAAAAATCTGGTGGAATCAAACTATGATAAATTAATATTATAAAGGTTTTTATTTTTTTTAATTTTCATTCTTTGTAATAAACTTGTATCAAGAAATTTCAATTAACAACATTAATATTTTGAATATCCCCCAGAATCTCACACGTTGTGGCACATCAGATTTCTGTTGGCTACAGTCCCCCTGGAAGACCGTCAAAGAATAGCTGGGAGTCAACCTACCAAGAGAGGCCAGCCTGACTACAGAAACAGGCCAAAGGTCTAAAAGAAGAAGAAGAATAAGAATATTTTGAAAACTAACTAACTAACCATCACGCCGTCTCCCCGAAAGGGTAGGCAGAAATAATGGACTGCCACACTTTTCTTTCCTGACATATTTCTCTCGCTTCCTCAACATTCATACATCGTGTCATACACGCGCGTCGATTTCTCTGACTCCTCACATGGCCGACATTCAATATTTGATTTATTTAATCGTGCCACGTTTTCCTCGGTCTTCCTCTATTTCTGGTTCCATTTACATCATTAACATATAATTTTTTTACCATTCTTTCTTCATTCATTCTTTCCATATGTCCAAACCATCTTAATGATCCTTTCATTATTTTGTTCATGACACCATCATTCGCACCGCATTCACTTCTTATATTTTCATTCGACACTCTATCATACACAGAGTATCCACACATTCGAAAGTCATATTTTGAAAATAATGAAAATAATAATTTTGAATATTTTGAAAGTCATCAAAAAATATAGAACTAATACAAAAAATATAGAACTAATACGAAACTAATAATATAAAAAATATTTAAAAATCTAGAATGCATATTTTTAATCTAATTGAAAGTATGCAAACAAATTTTAAAAGCTGATTTTTTCCATTCTCCTTCCCTTTGTACACATTCATTATTGTAGCACTGTTAATAACAATGGGGAACTTGATTAAATACCCCCACTCCATTAGCTGCCTCCCTAAGCCCGCCAGGGTGCGTCCAAGGTGGGACGATTAAGGGTGCCTTATTAGACTTTTTCCATAAACAGTAATCCCGTGCGCTGGGCCGCGGGCTGCGTTTAATTAATTGACACCTTTTTGTAGTTACGCCACTGGCAGCGGGAGATTCCAAATTCAAATTCAAATTAACTGTATTCACCAATAGACATTTTAAGGAATATGTAGGCAGTAAGAATGAGATAGAGGAAGGGCGGGCTGAAGTGGCGATGGGCTGGCCATGTCTAAATGTCCCCCTGCCCGCTGGACCGACGATCTGAAGAGGATTGCTGGACATGGATGGATGGAAGCGGCAATGGATAGGGGGTGGTGGTGTAATTTGGGCGAGGCCTACGTTCAGCAGTGGATGACAGACGGCTGATGATGAATATTATACAACAATAAACAATACTATACAATAATATTTTACTGTTATTATTATTATTATTTTGTAGATTCGCTTTTTATATCAATACAGCATAATAACATAATATCAAAAGTATTCGTCTTCTGAACGTACTTTCACTAATAGGAAAGACGTCGATCTCCGAGGAGATGATGTCAAGCAGACTGCTCTTCCTACCGGCATCACCAGAGGTTGGATGGTTCTGGCGGCCGGTAGTTAAAATAATCCATGCTGGCGCTGTCTGAGATATACTCGTTTGTGAAGAACAAAACGACTAACAATCTCCAGGACGGCAGAGTTCACGAAAGATCTCCTGATTAATATTTAAAAATGGGTTAAGCGAAACCCATCTCTTCGAAACTGCAAATGGTCGGCTACCACCATTTCCAATATAATTGACGTGGTATAGAGCCACGGATAGCTCGATTTCACTGATTAAGGTTACCTGAGCGAATCGAATATAAACTATGTCTACTTGTTCACAAAGCCTTACGTGGACTAACATTATACTACCTCAGAGACCTTTGCAACTAATCGATTGGAACTCTAGAAATTCAACGCTACGATCTTCAAAGGAAGAAGCAACAAACAAACTATTGTTCCCGCGGCGCCAAGGAGCTTAAAATTTCGCGGATCGTGCTTTTGTCATCGCGGGACAGGCGGATTGAATAGGCTGCCCTACAATATCCGAAATCAGAACAACATAATGAGTTTTCAGGAGATCTCTTAAAGCTTTCCTTTTTAAGAGAAGCTTATCAGACGAAGAGCGTCCTTGAAGTAAATCTCTCACCAAAATGGCGCTATAAAAATCATCATCATCATCGTAGATGCCTTACTTTCTCATGTGGAGATACGAATACCTCAGAATTATTTTCTGAACATGTTTTCGAGAATAAGGGAATATCTCTCTTCACGAGGACTCCATATCATAGAACCACTTTCGAGCCTGCTTCGAGGTAAGAATAGTTGAACGGTAGACGGTCACATTGTTATATTTTCCCATACTTTTCTCTAATCATAATGTTCTGGTAGTATACTTAAAATATGATTGATTTGAAGACTACAGGGGAAAAACAAGGAATGTCAGTTAAAATTCAAAATAAATGTAATAATGCCATCTAGCGGCATTTGTACGTATCTATCCACAGTAAAATGTTCATTTTAAAAAATCGTCTGTGTCATCGACTATGGCCAGATAATCGATTGCTAATTGCTAAGAAATGTATAGACTTTGATTAGCTTTATTCTCAATTTATTCAAATTAACATTCTACTGACATTCCTTGTTTTTCCCCTGTAGTCTTCATTTGATCTTGCCTTGGTTTCTACAAATGTGAATGTATACTTTCTTCACTATTCTTTTATCTTCTCTTCTTCTTCTTCAAGTGCCCTGTCGGGTCCCCCCAACGTTGGCGATCCCAATCCTACGCCGCAGGGAACAACTCCTCCACACTTCGGATGCCGGTCCACTCCCTCACGTTTCGCAGCCAGGACTCTGTCTCCTACCGTTCCCTGTCAACTCTAGCTCGCCTCAGAACTTCGATATTGGTAATCATGTCTGTCCAGGGAATTCTAAGCATTCGGCGATAGAGCCACATTTCAAATGCTTCCAGTCTGTTCATTGACTTGACTTTTAAGGTCCACGTTTCACATCCATACAATAAAACATACCACACATAGCATTTTATAATTCTCCGGCGGAGTTTCAAGTTTATGTTATCATTGCAGAAGAGTGATTTCATTTTATTAAACGAAGCTCTTTCTGCCTCACTTCTGCATTTTATCTCTACACCTGGGTCAAGAGATTGTGTTAGTATGCTGCCGAGGTATTCAAAAATTTCCACCCTTTCAACGTTACGGCCGTTCAAATGCAATACTGACCCACTATAATCAAGCCGTCCGAATGTCATCCATTTGGTTTTACTGATATTTATTGTTAGCCCCAATTTTTCACCGGACTCGTCAACAATCTTCAACTTTAATTCTTGTGAATTTAATTAAACATTTGATTAATTTATAATATGAAATATTATTTATGAAAAATAAACCTAAAATAAGATCAATTGTATCTCAATAGAGACGAAGATGTAAATTATTTGGAAACAGAATATTGTAGTCAAGGCGTTTACAGGACTTATGACCTGTGATTAGTAGGGTTAAGCGATCACTTTATGTTAACAACGTTCCCCATTCCGCCCTTCTTACGACACCACATTTGCCAAATTTTTGGAACTTGTATATATGCTACTATTATTTAATAACTTCACATTGTTGTACACTAGCGCCATCTATTAAGATAATTTGTAAGTCTCTATTGAGATACAATTAATCCTTAAAACATGATTAACCCGCAATGGGTAAAAATCCAGTATTTGTCTATAAGAATTTGTATGCA
The DNA here is from genome assembly GCA_022606425.2 of Lepidostoma basale. Lineage (NCBI taxonomy): Eukaryota > Metazoa > Arthropoda > Insecta > Trichoptera > Lepidostomatidae > Lepidostoma > Lepidostoma basale. The sequence goes on along the minus strand of JAHDVF020000471.1, from coordinate 16,887 downwards.
AAAATAACAAATTCTAAAATAAGATCATTGACGTGCCGCCAATGTCACGATGAAATCTCCGTCTAAGACAGTGGCGTATTTCATTAGTGCCACGTGACGTCACGAGATAGCATTACCCCCTCCTCAGCGCAACATTTAGCCGCCGCACATTGGGGCAGGATTCAGATTTCTCATACAATAACCCAAAAAATAAAAATTATGATTCTTTAAACGCTTTGTTATTATATGATGACTCAGATATATTTAGCATATGACCACGAGCAGATAGACAAGCTAGACTGTGACACGTTCGCTCTAGCACCCCTCAATCGGAGCCGATTACTCGTAGAGGTTACACGTCCGTTATTTCAAGTCAGCGCAACACCTAGTTTCTAACATTTCTTTAGTTGTATTATTGATAAAAAATTTAAAGTTTTAGTATGGAACCTTACACGTCAGGTATGTATCCTCTTTTTCGAGTTAAATTAATTGTAATTACGGCTTGTTTTAAATGTAAAAAAATTAAACCGATTTCGCATTAAAATGATACAGAGGTTTTTGTAATATTAAAAAAACATTTAGAGATTTAGTATAGAATCCCGATGAATTCCGCAAGTATTTTAATTGATTTATAATAAGTAATTGTTGTACTTTATTGATATGATGTTATTTTTTGCCACTTTTTGCACTTTTTTATAATAACAGCACATTTCGAATAACCAAAAATGAAAAAAAAATACACCAATTTTGTATCTTATTCTGTTTTTCCTTTTCTCGCATACCTAGGTACCAGCTCCAGCACTTTGTTCATGACAAAGCATCAATTAATAACGCTTATGAAGAGTTTCGGAAAAGAAAAATTGGAGGATCAGATTGATTTCCTGCAAAAAGAAATCATAAAACGGACAGGGTGTGTTGATGAGTTAGGAAAAAGTGTTACGTGTGCTAAAAATTTTATTCGGTTTAAATTTGATTATAAATCATAATGGGAATCAGCTCACTGGATGAAAGAAAGATTTCTCGATGTTAATAAAACGTGGCTTGATACATCCGTTTCTTTCATTCGCGCTACAAAAACATGTGGCGGTCGCCCGATGATTCCTTTTGAGGAGAGTACAGAAAGGGTGAAGCGGCAAAAGACGGTTAATCTGAGGAATTCTGCATCTCTGCCAGACTTACTCTACGCAACACAAATGGAACTTAGAGCTGCATGACAGGCAGATGCTTCAAAGTTGGTTCGAGGTATTTTATCTGTTCCAACAGGTTCAGGTAAATCTCATCAAACTTCCAGGGAGTCTTTTGGAAACGTGTTCATGTCAGCAGGAGATGCTTTAGCACTTTTAATAGAAGCGGACTTGCCTCCACATCAGTATAACGCTATTAAGTTGAAATCTAAAAACTTATATCCTTCGTATAAAACTGTACAGGCCTAAAAAAGACGATGTTATCCAGAGCCAGAAAATATACATGTCACGGATACTTTGGTATATGTTGATTTGCAGATCATGCTTAATCTCACGATTGAGCGTTTAATTATCACCCATCAAGATGTTGTTTTTACACTCAAACCCAAAGAATTAAATAATATGATATTGTATTCCAAATGGGGAGTTGATAGAAATTCGGGGCACAGTTCACATAAACAGGCTTTTTTTGACGCAGATGCCGATGATGCAGCGGTTTTTATCACATCATTTGCCCCCTTACGCCTAGTGTCTGGTGCCAAAATTATTTGGCAAAATCCAAGACCTGGTTCAACGAGGTATTGCAGACCTCTGAAAATAGAATTTATTAAGGAATGCACAGCAGTACCTTTGGAAGAGAAACGAAGGGTAGATGAAGAAATAAAAAATATTACCACAACCATAGTCAGACTAGATGGGCGCGTTATCGTAATCAAACATCATTTAATATTCGCAATGATTGATGGCAAAGTATGTAATGCTATCACACATACTTACCCAAAAATGTTACATACGTGGTGCCACATCTAAACAATTGAATTATAATATATAGATGCATTGCTAACAAAATAAATAAAAACAGAAAATTTAGAATTCGGCATTTCGGTCTTGCACGGATGGATACGCTTTTTTTAGTGTCTTCTCCATTTGACGTACAAACTGCCTATAAAAGCTCGAGGGACAGACAAGGAAATCGTTGAAGAAACTAAGAAAAAAATTCAAGCTCAGTTCAAAGAAAAACTAGGTTTGATCGTGGACAAACCAAGCCGGGCTTTGGTAACACAAACGATGGAAATACCGCCAGGCGTTTTTTTTTAAGTGCAGAGGTGTCTGCAGAAATAACCAATTTAGATGTAGAATTAATAAGAAAAATGCACACCATTTTAATAGTTATATCATGTGGTCATGAAATTAGTGTGGAAAAATACCGGGAGTATGCGTTACATACAGCCAGATATTTTGTAGAAAAATATCCGTGGTGTAATATGCCACCCACACTTCACGAATATTTAATACACGGACCTGAAATAATAAAAACGTCAATATTGCCGATAGGTCAATTAACCGAAGAAGCGCAGGAAGCACGTAACAAAGATTTTAAAAAGTTTAGGGAGTACCACTCGAGAAAATCCAGCAGAACGAATTCAAACACGGATATTTTAAATTTTCTTTTACTCTCATCAGATCCTTTAATAACTAGTAAGAGGAAATTACCGAAAGAGGAACTAACTAGATTCCTCAAAGACGTTTTAGATCTGATAATACCTCCATCTACAGGGTCCTCCAGCCAAAGCGAAAATGATGAATCCGATGACAATGATGGTGTCTCAGAAATATCTGATAACGAGTAAAAAAAATATTGGTGTGTATTTATGAAGGGTAAAATGGACGTTCTTTCAAGAAACGTATATATTATGTAAAACTAAGCTGCATTTTACGTTATTAAAAATAATAAAAAATGACTTTAACGAGCATATAAAAATAAGACAGTATTTGACACATATTTCATTGTTATTGGAAAAATAAAGTGTTAATATTCATGACATTGTCTCTTATTTTCATTAACCTACCTAATTACATTAAATCCTTTGATTTATAGCTATATATATATAGCTTCTATGAGTTAATGACACGTTTTCATATTTTGGCCCCACTGTGCGCCGGTCATCTGTGTATCGTAAATTAGGTTCCTGTCTATATAGCAAGAGTCGTTTATTAAATTAAATTAATTTTAAATTGGTTAATACCAAGGAAAATACAATAATAAAAATTGTAAATATGTTGTGTTTACAAATGGAATATGCCTGTTTTTTTTACAAATTAAGTTTAAATTTTAGGGATTGATTTGCAGCAAAGTCTGATTCTTGGGATGCCACTTGGGCCTTTTGTTGTGGCAGTTTCCAGTTGCTTTATACATTGTTGTATATAACAGGTTATTTGAATCTTATTACTGTATACAATATTTTAGTTATTGATTCTTGAGACACGTGATAGGTAGCTAATCTATCGCCCCATTGTATTATATGACCATTTAATAATTTAATTTTTATGGTTAATAAAGTATACGTTAATGATGTAAATGGAGTACGGAGTCGAGGCAGACCGAGGAAAACATGGCATGACCAAATAATTAAATTTTAAAGGTTGGTCATGTTAGAAGTCGGAAGAATCGACGTGTGTGTATGACTCGCTGTATGATTGTGGAGGAAGCTAGAGAGGTGTTCCAGGATAGAGTAGTATGGCGGTCCATTCTCTCTGCCTACCCCTGCGCAGAAACGGCGTGATGGTTTGTTGGTTTTTGAAATTATCGCGACAGCTGTTTCCCTTACCAATGTTGACATTAACAGGCATTACTTTTTTATTTAATTTATTTGTTTATTGATATCAATAGCATTGCAGAATTAATTTCCAATACACTAAAGATACAGGTATTATAGTTTTAAATATTAATAATGTATACACACACACACACACACACACACGGACACACACACACACACACACACACACACACACACACACACACACACACACAATAAAACGAACGAATTGGAAAAAACTGACATTTTAAACAAATTGATCAAATTAAAATAAAAATACATTTTAATTTATAATAGTAAACACGATTTATAGTGGTTTTACTTGGATTTCATTTATATAAATTGTGACAATTTTGTTTCGCCTTGCGAGGGCATTCTCAAACTGAACCTAATCGCCAAACAGTGTGTCTTTATATTGATATACTTTCTCCCCTACCCATAAGATTTCTAAACTCAATATAAGAACACACTATTTGGCGATTAGGTTCAGTTTGAGAATGCCCTCGCAAGGCGAAACAAAATTGTCACAATTTATATAATTTATATAAATTAAATCCAAGTAAAACAACTAAACAATCGTGTTTACTATTATTAATTAATATGGAGTTTTACAAAACTAATACCTCAACCATCAATACATTTTAATTCTTAAACAATGGTTGTTTGTAACACCCGATGACGGCAACGTTGGTTGGCGAAACAGCTGTCACGACAATTTAATAAAAGTGATATTATTAATAAGCATTGTTTAATTTATTTTTAAAAACGTCACACTTATATCAAAGCGCTTCACACGATAAAAAATGGCTCATAATTTAGCTAGTACTGTGTTTATTATCTTCTTCTTTGCTGGCCTTCTTCTCTCCACTGCTGGATATAGGCTTCTTCCAATTTCTTCCACTCGTCTCTAGCCTGCCCCTTTTATATCCAAGATTTTCCAACGCTTTTGATAATATCATCGGTCCATCTCATCGGTGGCCTTCCGACACTTTGCCTATTTTCCCATGGTCTCCAACTGAGTATCCTGGGTGCCCAACTGTTGACACCCTGTCTAGCCAAGTGTCCAGTTGCCATTTCAATTTTGCCACTCGGTCCATGACGTCAGTAACCCTGGTGCGGCGTCTGATTTCTTCATTTCTTATGCGGTCATGCAAGCTCACACCAAGTATCTGTCTTTCCATGGACCTCTGTGTACACTTGAGCCTGTGGACACTTTTTGTTGTAAGAGTTGCACTTTTTGCTGTGTATTATATTGTAGTTCAAATGAAAAGTTTTTATATAGGTAGGTATGTCATTCGGAATTAAATTATTTTATGTAAATAGCTGTAAGGTAAATCAATGCCCGGGAGACGTATCTCTCCTGATAACACAAAAAGATTAGCGCCCATTTTACGTCGCGCGCGTGAGTTCTCTGCAGATAAATATCCATTTGCTTTAATGGCGAACGACTTACAAGTGAGACTTTTACGCTCCCTGCTGAACATTTGCGAGAGATTTTCATTGACCGGTATAAGACTCGGGATCGTGATGTCGGTAAGTAGGGCATTGTTTTAACGACAGGCACTCTAACTATCTAATTAACTAACTAGCCATTACGCCGTTTCTTCGCAGGGGTAGGCAGAGAGGATGGATCGCCACATTGTTCTATCCTGGCATAATTCTCGCGCCTCTTCAATCAAATCAATCAAATCAGTTTATTTTCTCAAAAGATATTTATTACAAACATTTTTTATAGTTTAAGACATCTATTGAGAACAGGTAAAATATAATAAATATATAATACCAGGAACGCATGAGTGATGGTTCGACATTAGTAATTCTCTTCTACATTCACACTTCGTGACATGTACGCTCGTCGATTGTTCCTACTTCGAACATGGCCGCCTTTCAGTAATTGATTAATTTGGTCATGCCAATGTGGCGTTTTACACACAAAGAAATTTGTGTGTAAAACGCCACATAACTAACTCTAACTAACCATCACGCCGTTTAGGTAGGCAGAGAGGATGGATCGCCACAATGTTCTATCCTGGCATAATTCTCGCGCCTCTTCTACATTCACACATCGTGACATGCATGCTCGTTGATTGTTCCTACTTCGAACATGGCCGGCATTCAGTAATTGATTAATTTGGTCATGCCATGTCAGGCTAAGGCCTCTCTCGACTTCTTTTCCGATTCACACTACTTGTATATATTTTTTTAACCATTCTTCCCTCATTCGTTAACGATGTAAACGGAACTATAAACAGAAGAAAATCGATGAAAATTTGGGATAATTAAATAAATCAAATATTGAAAATCGACGTGCGTGCATGACACGATGTATGAATGTTGAGGAATCGAGAGAAGTTTGTCAGGATATAAAAGTATGACAGTCCTTTCTACCCCTTTGGGGAGACGGTATGATTATTAGTCACTTTATTTTATTTCATAAAAAAACCGTAATAATTAATTATTTTTATTTTGTTATTTTATTTTATATCATTGTATTTTATATTATTTTTTGTGGATGTTGGATGATCGAAGTGTGCGCGGGAGATGCATATTGGTGGCGATGAGGTTCGCAACCCATCACACCGCGTCTCCCGCGGGGCGAAAAGAGAAGGATAGAGTGCCGCATCGGTTAAAGTGTGACAGTCCATTATTTCTGCCTACCCTTTCGGGGAGACGGCGTGATGGTTAGTTAGTTAGTTAGTTAAGTGCTGATAATGGTACGGTTGGTAGTTAAATGAATAAATTTACGTGGGCATTTTTGAAGGTCTGAATATATCAAATCAATTTTAGTTAGCTTATGAAAATGTAAGCCTCTCACTATGACGATGTGACAATCTTCTATTTGGTCGTGTCCTTATTAGTATGTAGGATGTGTAGCCCGAATATTTCATAATATTTACGCACAATACAAATTTGTCCTTTGTCAACTACTTTACATCTTGTTCAATATAACAACGTGAAAGGGTTTTATGGAAGAGTAAAAAAATTTACATATTGTATATTTTCGAAAATAAAGGTATGTCGTCTGTCATAAAAAATCAAAAGAACCCAAAGCAATTTTAAAACTGAAAAAATATTTCAAAGGCTAAAAATATATAAATTCTTCTTCTTCTTCGATGGCCCTACAGCCCATATCGAGCCTTAGCCTCCAGTATTCTTCGCCTCCAACTCCTCCTGTCCTCCGCTTCGACCCTCCAATCTGACACTCTTAACAATCTTGTTCCATCTCTCCGAACTTCATCCTCCCATCGCAGCCTTGGTCGTCCAATTGGTCTTCTACCGCCTGGGTGCCACTCCATCAATCTTTTTGGGGTTCGCGATGACGGCATCCTCTGCACGTGACCGGCCCATCTCAGTCTATTCAGTCTGACCTGTGTGGAGAGACTGGGAGCTTTGTAAATATTGTACAGCTCGTCATTATGCCGCACTCTCCAGCCTTCACCGTCATTCATAGGCCCCAGAATTCTGCGCAGCACCCTTCTCTCAAAAGTATCCAGTTCCTGCAGAGCTGCAGATTTCGCTGTCACTGTCCACGCCTCACACCCATAGGTCACTACTGTTCGGATGATTTCGGATTTCGGATTCGGATTTTATACAGGGTGATTTAAAAAATATATAAATATAGTTATAAACTATTTATATTTATGTGTTTCAACCCTAATGTATGGAAGCGAAGCATGGAACTGGCAGAAGAAGGATGAGAGTAGAATAAATGCGGTAGAGATGAGGTCCCTAAGACGTATGTGTGGTAGAACGATATACGACAGAATCTCAAATGTTGATATAAGAAAGGAATGTAGAGCGGAAGAAGGTATTATGAACAAAATTATGAAAGGATCGCTGCGTTGGTTCGGACATATGGAACGCATGGATGGAGAAAGAATGGTTAAGAAAGCATACGTTAATGATGTAAATGGGGTACGAAGACGAGGCAGACCGAGGAAAACATGGCATGACCAAATTAATCAAATTTTAAAGGTTGGTCATGTTAGAAGTCGGAGGAATCGACGTGCGTGTATGACTCGTTGTATGAATGTGGAGGAAGCTAGAGAGGTTTGCCAGGATAGAGTAGTGTGGCGGTCCATTCTCTCGGCCTACGTGATGGTTTGTTTGTTTGTTTGTTTGTTTTGTTTCTGATGTTAATGATTTTTTTTTCAAGTAAATTGAATTGTCGAATTAATCCTACGATTAATATGAATAAAAACGTCTGTTTTCTAGATATTTAATGAGAATGACATTTTATGTCAGCATCTTTTTTTTAAAGTGCCCTGTCAGGTCCCCCCGACGTTGGCGATCACTCTGGTAAACTCTTCCCTATACTGCGCTTTCCGGAATAGCTCCTCCACAGTTCCGATTCTCGTCCATTCCCTCACATAGCGCAGCCAAGAGATCTGTATAATAATTCAAATAAAATAAAACTTTTAGAAAATAGCCGTTTTATATATATTCGGGAACAAAAATGTAAAACTCCATATTAAATAATTAATACGAATGAAAATGTCTGTTTTGATGACGTTTTATTATAATTTGTGGGAACCTTTGATAATTAACGCAATGCCATTCACATAAAATATAATAAAACTTGTATAAAAGAATCGTTTTAATTATTTCAAATGGAGTTTTTCATCATTGTTCAAGAAATAATAATAAATCTTTCGGAATATAGATGAAAAAGGATTCAATTCGGCGCTGTTCATAGATATTTTTTGTTTGTACTAACCGTCTCCGTGTCTATGGTCTCTGGCGATTATATTCCCGCGCGTCTATGATTCACGGAATCACTGCAGATTAAATACAGACCAGCACGTACAGGAGATTACTCAATTAGGTATGATTAATAAAGTACACTTTGTCAATAATAACACCGCGCTGTACTGTGTTGCCAGCACGCTAAATGACACTTAATCACGTTTTTGTCGCTTCCTGTGTCAACACTAAACTGATTACGTACCTACCTACCATGTCGGGGTGTATAATTACGTAAAAAATACAATGATATGCAATTGATGAGATGTTTAGATTATTTACATAGATAACTAACTAACCATCACCAGAGATTGGACCACTACACTGCTCTGTCCTGACATACTACCGTGCTTCTTCTATATTCATACATCCTAACATGCATTCTCGATTTTATAACATCGAATGCGGTTGCAGGAATCCGAGAAATCTGCGAGGTCGAAGATGTGGTCAGATGGAGACGTCAAAGACGGTGATTCTGGCATCAACACGTAGAAAGGATGAGCTCAAATAGGATACCACACATAGCTCTCCATGGAACGCCAAACGGACAACGCCGACCAGGAAGACCCCCGAAACGGTGGAGAGAAAGCTGGAGTTCAGCGTCTCAAGAGAACCCGCCTGAAATAACTGACTCCTGAGTCTACCAAAAGTGAAGGAGGAGAAGAAGAATAAGAATACGGTTGACTTTTAGTAATTGATTAATTTGGTCATGCTATGTTTTCCTCGTTTGCTGACAAGAACACCAAATTACAATATTACTGTTTTACCAGTACTTGTACTTGTATATGGTGCGGAGTGTTGGGTACTGAACAAAATGGACGAAAATGCGCTGCTGGTCTTTGAAAGAACGATTCTCTGTGAAGGTGGAGTGTGGAGAGTGAGGTATGATTAGGAACTGGAAGGTATTTTCGGTGGTAGGCCGCGTGTCCGGACAGCCTCGGGTAGACTGTCGCGAGCTATCTTTGGGATTCTATTTTCTTGCATATGGGAGACATGCTCTTTCCAAGTCCATCATCTGCTTTGGCGCCCCCATATGATAATGTCTTTAATTTCGCAGATTCTTCGGATATCTGTATTTCTAATTCGGCCACGAAGGCTTTTGCCGGCTTGACATCGTAGTAATTTCATCTTGTTATCGCGCAGGAGTTGCTTGGTTTGAGCTGGTCGACTCTGGATTCTATTGCGTATGTTAATATAGGTCTGACGCAGGTTTAAAAGATCCTCACATACCCTTGAAGTTCATGTGCTTATTTTTCCAGGGGGGTTTGAACGATATTGATGCAGCCTTGTGTGTTTGCTCTGTCGCTTCGTCATATAAATCGTTGTGGCTTGCCATCTTTATACCCAAGTATTTCCATTGTGTTACTTGCTTAACTGCAACATTCTCGATTGTCAGATTACACAGTTGATGTTCTCTGGCTATCATCATAATTATATTAATTACTGCAAATTGACAATTCGGTGACCTTAAAAAAACAGTTTGAACGAAACAAAAGAGACAAATCTTAAACAGCGTAAAGTTTGCATCTATTATTATAGCAGAGTTGAGGCATATGGAATGTCTACGGGGAGAAGTGGGAATTTTCGGAATATGCCAATAATGTAATTATCATAAAAAATCTGTTTTTTTTTATTACAAATGTTTGCTTTTCTAATCGAATATAATGTTCACTTCCTAACTTATAGTGTCTAAATATCAAGTACCTACTTACTTTTTAAGCAGTAGAAGAGAAAGTAATATTAAAATTAGAACAATTAATGTTCTTATTTTGTTTTATGCCATTTTGACATTTCTTCGTGTTTCGCAATCGGTTACAATTTGGCTTTCGCGTTTTTATTGCGTTGACTAAATTATTCGATCGTGTTTTTAAATTTTATTGAACTTTTTAAAATGGCTGGTTCCGTAGTAACTTTCGAAAAACCTGTGCCCCATGTGGAGTTGTCAGTTTGGCTATCGAACCTTCAGGATTTACAACAGACATCAGATAAGAAGAGGCAGTTCGCATTTGATTTTAGGCATTCTTCTAGGAGTCTGAGAAACGAGACGAAAATCAAAACCGAATATGATACGTACAAGAATGATACTCGCTTAAAAGACAGGTGAGTTTTTATTTGTGTATTTGAATATTGAGTGGACGTTATTGTCAGCAACATAAATTTTCTCCAGAGAGTCACAGCTGATAGAGAATTGTTGGCCAATATTAAACTATTGACTATGGCAACATGGTTATCGACTATTTATATTTTTTAAAACTGTTTAAAAGTGCCTATTGGTGGCGATGAGGTTCGCAAACCATCACACCGCGTCTCCCGCGGGGCGAAAAGGGAAGGATGGAGTGCCGCATCGGTTAAAGTGTGACAGTTCATTATTTCTGCCTTCCTTTTCGGGGAGACGGCGTGATGATGGTTCGTTAGTTAGTAAAACCTTTGTTTTAATTCATAAAACAAATTATGATTATCGATTTTCATAGTGCTAATCAATGCCTCAAGTTAATCGAAAAATTAATTCAAAGGGTTTTTATTGTCTTACACCAAAGTTATAGATGGATTTTAAATATATAAGATGTTGCTCTATATAACTGGTTGTTTACCACTGTACACCGGGATATAGTTGGAGTATTTACATCATTCTTGGCCCTTTTTTTAGTTTCAGACAGCCCGTATATATCAATTTTGTGTTTGTTTAATTCAATGATTATTTTCTGGTCGTGTCTGTTCCATGAGGTGATGTTCCAATAGGCGATTTTCGTTACATTAGTTCCATCGCTTTTTCTTTTTATAGCTAGGGTCAATACAGATTTTTAACCTTCGTCCGAGGCTGTTTTCTGTGGGCTGTAAGCAAGTTGGCTATTTTACGACAAGCAGACATCCGAGTTTGGAACCGGCAATGGCAGAATTTACCCAATTACTGTATATAATTTTTAAACTGTAGATTCTTATGATATGTGAAAGATAGCTAGTCTATCGCCATTTTTTTATTGTCACTTAAATTCTACCAGACCAAAGACAGAGTGACTTTTTTAAAAATATTAATGCATTTAAAAATAAAAGTAACATTTCATATCGTCAGGATCCAAGAACTCCTGCAATGGCGCTCTTCGTTTCAAGAATTGCTTGATCAGGTCTGCAGAGAGCTGGAATCATTGAAGGATGAAAAGGCAGCCACCGAGAGGGAACTGGAGGGTTTGAATTCTTTCATATTCGTCACATCCGACTGTGTATCCAACAGAGATGCCAGAAAGTCTACAGAACTGACTATTGATGACGCCAACGTTGAACTCAAAAGGGTAAGGCCAAGTGTAAACCCAACACAAAAAAGGGTTTTCTTTTTCTTTCTAAAGGTTTGAATACATTTGAATAGTTTGAGTATCTTCTTTATAAAAATAGTCAATTTTAATGAAAATTCGGCTGTGGTGTTATGTTGCCATGTTAAATGCATGTTTGTTATGGTTTCTAAGCTACCATGCAAAGAGTACTAATTAAATTGTTTTTTTGGTAAGCATCTTTATAAAGTATTTATTAGAGAGTGTGTCGGTCTATTCTTTATGTCAACACCTTCAGCAAAAACCCACCATGCGTAGGTCACCATAATTTTTTGATAACGTTTTATTTTGTTTTAATTGTCTTCTGGCATCAGTAATGTAGTTTTTCTTTTCCGTAGACTATAGACCAAAAATTAATAGATGGTCATTCTATTTTTATAATATAAGAAACGAAATCGTTAACAAAGTAATTAAGACAGTTATTAAAACGTCGATAATCTAGTAAAACAGATTTTTAAAACACAAAAATTTCTATTAAACTCGAAATCATTAAATCTGGAATGTATTTTTAATGGCAGGAGCTGTGTGTGGAAGATATTAACAAGAAGACGCTGACTGAGTACTGCCAGTTGGCCTGGGAGAAAATAAACAGTCTGGAGAAGCTGAAGTTTGATCTGACGCTGGAAATAAGCAACAAGTCGGAGAATATCGCTATTGACTTTGACCAGCTGACACTTAACAAGGACTGCGCCAATATCGGACTAAAACCCGATCCCCTCCGGATAGCAAAACAGTAAGCATCTTCTGACTGTATAAAGTATGGTCTAATGTTAAAAGCGAACTGTTATTGGAAAAACGTTTAAATCTTATGAAACTGTTTGACCATTTTGCTTGATACACATTCACACTCCAATCTGGTTGACTCTCCGACTCCATTTAAGACATTTTACTGGGTCGTCCATGGTCATGCCTATATTTTTAGACATTAGGGCAAGTCTGATTATATTTAAAAAATTCAGGGATAAAGACTTACAAGTATGTACATATTTTTTCAATGATTAAACAATCGTTATTTAAAAAATATATATTTTAATTTATTTGATATTGATAGTTGTATGCTATCTTGAATGTGGATTAAACATTATTCATTTTTTTATGAATTAAAACACTGATTTTTTTCCACTTTTGAGTTTATTTTTCTTGACATATTTCCATGGAGAGACCATGTAGCCCGAATGGATGGTGACAGACTTACATATACAGTCGCTTATGAAATCCCTTCCGGACACCCCCTACCTGGAAGACCGCCTAAGAGATGGAGGGACAGCTGGATCTCATCATTCAACGAGAAATGATTTCTGTGTCACAGATCGTCAGATCTATTAAAAGAAGAAGAAGAAGAATACATACTTCCAACATTTTACACCTTCATCATGGGAGAATGATATGCTATAATCATTTTAAGGGTTTATACTGTTCTCCCGAAGATGAATATATAAATCCTTCAAAATACGACGGGAAAAAATTCAAATGCGAAAAAAGAGTGTTTTAATTCATAAAAATCGCCATTACGGAATAATACGCCTTAAGTTTAGCAAAAATAAATAATTAGAAACTTTCAGTCCTTTTTATTAAAATGGCTTGTGATTTTTGCAAAATCCAAAATTGGCGTGTGCCGACATCAAACCAGAAATTCGCTATTCCAAATTCTATTCAAAAGTAAAAAAGGCCAAGATGTATCAAGACGAAAAATGAATAACAGCTTTCTAACCTCTACATTTTTGGAATTTTTGAATCATTATATAAAAAAAATAATGTCTGTGTGTTCATTCTCTGTTCATTGTCTATGCGTACAGTTGTTGTTGACAATATTGGCCATTGAACTGACATCACTTGGAGCTGATGAAGTATAAAAAAACAATTGAAAGGGGCATTGTAACGTATTGTCTAATACCCTCATCTATGGAAGTGAAACTTGGAGCTGGCAGAAGTAGGATGAAAGCACGATAAACGCCATAGACATTAGATCACTAAGAAGAATGTGCGGGAAAACGTTGTATGATAGAATACCGAACGATGAAATAAGAAAGAAATGGAAGGCAGATGACTGCATCATGGATAAAATTAAAAAAGGATCCCGGAGATGGTTTGGACATATGGAACGAATGGATGAGAGTAGAATGGTTAAAAAGTTGTACACAAGTAGCGTGAGCGGAAAAAGAAGCCGAGGACGACCGAGGAAAACATGGCATGACCAAATTAATCAATTACTTAAAGGCGGTCACATTCGAAGTCGGAATAATCGACGTGCTTGCATGGTACGATGTATGAATGCAGAGGAATCCCGAGAGGTATGCCAGGACAGATCATTGTGGCAATCCATCCTCTCTGCCTACACCTGGGAAATGGTGTGATGGTTAGTTAGTTAGTTAGTTTTTCAACAAGAATACATGAATGATATGTTTAGGACCTTGCGTGCCTTCATAAGATTTTATTACAATTTATGAATTTGTTAGTTAGAAAGTTTCAATCCTGGGATTGGTTTGCAGCAATTTCTTCTATTCTTCTCTTTCATTCTTCCCTGTCTTGTGCGGCTCTTTTGAAATCTGCATATGATGAGCAGCGCACGTCCACCAACAGGGAGTTGGTCCCCCGGTCATACCCTCCATTATGGCATGCAAGAGACCTTCTTGACGTATTACATGGCCGATCCATCTTGCACGCCTTTCGGACAAGGTCCTGAGCAGGTGCCTTCCTCCTTCGATTCCTTGAAGAATTTCCTCATTTGTGATGTGGTCTCTCCAGGAAATTCTTAATAGTCTTCTATAGGACCTGATATGTTATGTTAGATAATAATGAAAGCTGCGTTCCTTTAAAGTTCCATTACGTACGACGCATGGCTCGTCAACCAGAAGCACTTCCTGTCTGAGGGAGAGAGAGAGCTGAGGCTGGCTCTTGGCGCCAGGGAGCAGCTGTTCCTGGCGCGAGAGAAGGCCAAGAACACGATGCGAGCGCAGAGCGATGCCACTGACTACTCCCTGAGAAAGAGGATCTATGATACCAAAAGAGCCCACACCGAACTTAAATGGCAAAAAGCAAAGGTGAATAATATTCGCATAGAAATCTCTATAATAGGTTTAATAAAAATAAAATAATTATAAATGTTATTGTGGTCTTTGATTTTATTGACCGGTTTCATCTGGAGTTTTTTCATTGTCTTACATTACTTTTATGTACAAATGTTGATACACGATACTTCTGGTGATTATGATTAAAAAATACAATTATTTTAATATATCAGGCAACGGTTCTCAAACTTTTTTTGGCGACAGAACCTTTTTGAAACATTAAATATTTTACGAAAGTGAAATAAGCAAAATCTGGTTTTATGTTAATTATTTTATTTACATACAATTATTTGAAGAAAATCATACAAATATAGGTACATTATAAATTAGGCCCATTGTCTCATTATAAAGTGAGCACACTTTGAGAACCGCTGATTTTGTATCGCGCGGATTGAAAGGTCGTAACCTTCATAAATACATACGTTTTTTTCAATGCAGTTATGAAAATTAACCTAAAATAAATATTATTATGAAATGTTAGCAAAAGGATATTAAATATATTACCGAATTTGAAAGTATGTAGGCATGTCCCGGGTATTTGAGCAATTTCTATTATTCAGAGGTAGTTTAGAGGAACTCCAACCGCTTACCCGAAGCTGTTATAGGACGCAGCGGCGCCCTTTAACCAGCTCCGCTCGTGCTTTTTCTCGTTCTCGCGGGATTGAACTTTGAGCAACGGTGAATTAATATTTTAGTGAAGTCAAAAGTAACGGTTTCATTTCGCAGATGGAAGACAACATGGCGATGCTTGTGACGGAGCTGAGCACCTTGCAGGCCGCCCTTCTGGCCAAGTCCAACGCCCTGAAGCTGTGCCACACAAGGCTGGAGAACAGGACGTACAGGGCGGCTACAGAACTGGCCCTTGACGACCCCGACACAGGCATCAAGGAGGAAGCCAGAGCCGTCGATGCCACCATCAGAGTTCTGCGGGAGAGGCTGGATTTAGCAAAGTATTTCAAAATTCACAATTTTTAGAAAATCGTTAATAGAATTTCACAATACACGAAAAATAAATTTACTGTTATTATAATAATTCTTTGGATCTTGAGTATGCCTTACTCGAACCTCAACCTGTAAGCGAAGGATTCGTATAATACAGTTAGGTAAGAATTTCGTAAGTTTCACAAGAAAAATGTTATCTTTCAAACGTAATAGTAAAAAAAAAATAACGTTACACGCAAGTTTTACTGAACAATTTTTCAGAGTTTAAATTATCTTAAATATTGAAGTGAATAATGGAGCTGGCAAAATAAGGAGTAGATAGAATGTGGTGGAAATGAAAACTGCTAGACGAATGTGCGGAAAATAAGTGAATGCAGTGCGAGTATTATGAGTATTATGAATAAAATAATGAAAGGGTCATTACGATTTTTAGACAATGGAAATAATGAATCAATAAGAGATGATACAGAAAGTATGTAAACTGTGTGAATGGAACGGGAAATAGTGGAAGACCGAAGAAAACTTGATATGTTCAAATATCAAACGTCACCACATCGCTAATATGATGCATAATTGTTGAGGCAGAGAGATAAGTATGTTTGGAATTATTTATGTTTACCTCTTCGCGAATGGGTAGGTTAGATTAGGTTAGGTTCGTGATGGTTAGTTAGTTAGTTTCATATTAATGTATAATTTTAATCGTTTTTAAATCAGACAATATATTTATTTAAAATAACACGTGTATGATAATTTTGATAAATTGAAAAAATCGTTTTTTATTTTATTAAAAATTTAAACTTATTCTGATGATGAAATCAATAACGTTTTTGAAAAATATTTATTGTTTATTGAATTTATATTAAACAATTAATACAAGCGGAAACGTCTGTTTTCTAGAAGTATTATTATCGTATATTTAATGGGAATGACATGTTTCGCCTTGCTAAGGTATTATCAAATGATTTAAATGCATGCCTTAGCATGGCATTCACATAGAATATTTAAAAACCTTAAAAAATTTACGATTTTATTCAAATCAATTTCTGCA
>JAHDVF020000470.1:0-44246 GCA_022606425.2 Lepidostoma basale | reverse complement strand
GTTCCCGCTTCTAACACTGCCTCACACCCCCTATCAACTGATTAATGTCTAACCTTCACATTGCAATAACGCTTGTTTTGTTTGTAGGTCTCCGTGAACGGGCGTCCGCCTACTACGGTCATGTATGTGGACGACTCCTTGAGGCTGTGGGCCTTCTTGGATCTCTTCGGAGGCACCAGGGTCGTTCAGATGCTCATAAGGCCGCCTCCGGCCGTCCTGGTCGTGGCTCTTCCTCCTCCGCACGTGGCCAATGTCCCACAGGTTAGTAATTCCACGAGAAATATAATAATAATAATAAGCTAACTTTTAAAGCACCGTTTTTGTGATGTAATCACCTCAAGGGTGCACACGTATCTACGCTGAAGGATCCCGGAATCATCTATGAGAGTATGCTGACATTTCTTGCACATATCAATTCAGGGGTACCACAAGGTTCAAACCTAGGGCCACTCCTCTTCACCATCTTCATAAATGATATTGCGAAGGTGATAAACTTCTCGCGATTTCTTTTATTTGCCGATGATCTGAAATTATTCCTAGAAATTAACAATCCCTGTCTTCGCCTCCAGTCGGACATCGATAATATTGTTAACTGGAGTCACAGTAATAAAATGCACTTCAATGTCTCTAAGTGCGTTATGCTATCGTTTACTAGAGCATTGAGAACTGTATATCATAGATACACAATGAACAACCAGCAACTGGCACATGTATCTACGATGAAGGATCTCGGGATCATCTATGAGAGTAGGCTGACATTTCGTGCACATATCGAGAGGATTTGTGACATTGCACTGAGTATGTTGGGCTTCATCATTCGGACTTGAAGAGTTTTCAGAGATCCCAATGTGCTCAGAGTCCTTTACAACACATTGGTTCGGAGCAGACTCGAAAAGTGGTTCTGTGATATGGAGTCCTCGCGAGGCGAGATATTCCGTTATGCTGGAGAGGGTTCAGAAAAAAAATCTAAGGTATCTCTACATGAGGGAGTATGGTAGTTATCTGTGGCTCTATCCCACGGCATTTCTTTTAGGAATGCTCGGAAGCAATTCTTCACAGCTTCGAAGGGATGGGCATCTCATAACCCATTTCTTTAAATTAATCAGGGGATATTTCACAGGCCGTGCTAGAGAGTGTTGGTCTTTTTGTCCCTGATAGATTTCTCCGACAGCGACAGCACAGATTGTTTTACCTATGGCCACCAGAACCAATCTGCCTCTGGTGTCACCGGTGAGAAGAGCAATTAGTCTGCTGAACGCGGTCTCCTCGGAGATCGACGTCTTTCATATTAGTGAAGGTACGTTCAGGAGACAAATACTCTTGACTTTAGAAAGTGTCTTGTCTTCCTAATGTCGAACCATCTCTAATGCGTTCCTGGTATTATGTTGTATGTGTCTGTACTCAATAGATGCCTTAAACATTTTCCTGTTTGTAATGTCTTTTGAGTTAATAAACTGATTTGATTTGATTTCCGATTCAAAATTCTTATTTTTTTCTTTTCCAGAGTGCCGTGAGCTCCGCGTCATCGACAGCATCGCTTCCGACGAGCGCACCCATGTCGCCGCCTCCGGCCCTCGTCAACCAGAGGAACCACCAGGTCTCGGGGGCCCATCAGGGCATCCCGCGGGCGTCTTCGGCCGGGGCCATCCAGATCGCGTACCAGCCGAGACAGGCCTACCCGGTTCAGAATCAGATCCAGGACATGCAGAATCACTCAAACTCCGCGATCTTGGGGTGTCCGCCTTCCTCGAGCGTGTCCAACGTGGTCGGGGAGTGCTCCATCTGTTACGAGAGACAGATCGACAGCGTGCTGTACACGTGCGGTCACATGTGCATGTGTTATCGTTGCGCCGTTCAGCAGTGGCGTGGTAAAGGTGGGGGACAGTGTCCCATGTGCCGTGCGCCGATACGTGACGTGATACGCACGTACAAGTCATGATCCGACGCTCCGCAGTACGCAGTCTATCTTGTTTAAGAACCCCCATAGCAATATTCCTCTTACGAGCCCGACGACGACGCCGACAAAGCCTTTTTTTTTATAATCACTGGATGGGGGGTTTGTGGCATCAACTAGTTCAAATGTTCCGTTAAGAATACAAGCAAGAATGTGACAGACCGTTGTTTCTATCTATTGTGTTAGAAGAACGGTGCATGAAATGCTGTATGAATATAAAGGCTAGAGAAGCTACAGACGGAAGAGTGTGTCATCCGTCGTCTCTGCCTATTGTGTTAGAAGCGACAGTGCACGACACGCTGTATGAATGTGAAGGCTAGAGAAGCGTGTCAGGATGGAAGAGTGTGGCGGTCCACCGTCTCTGCCTATTGTGTAAGAAGCAGAAACAGTGCACGACGATGTAAAGGATAGAGAAGCGTGTCAAGATGGAAGAGTGTGTCATCCACCATCTCTGCCTATTGTGTTATAAGCGACAGTGCATGACACGCTGTATAAATGCGAATGCTAGAGAAGCATGTCAGGATGGAAGAGTGTGTCATCCATCGTCTCTGCCTATTGTGTTAGAAGCGGTACACGACACGCTGTATGAATGTGAAGGCTAGAGAAGCGTGTCCATCCAACCTTTGATAAGAACTTCCTCGGTTGACTTTTCGTTTGCTACAAAACCATTTATTTTTATGCACTGTGATCACGGAGTAATAGGATATTACCGTTGTAAAAAAGTTACATTTTAAGAATAATTGTAAATAGATTTGATTTAAGTTTTTTTTTTAAGAGATCGCTATACTTAGCGGAACGGAAGCAATACGCAACTGTCGCGAGACAAATACGCTAATTTCTCGGATCTCGGGTTTATATTGAGCTCATACGATCACCAAGAACAACGTGTGGAATCGAATATGATCCGTTTCTTTATAGAGATAAGCCAAATCAAAATCTATATCCATCTTTAAAATATCTGTCAACCTTTTTTTCGTGTCATCCTTTTACCCACATTCTTCTAAGTGATCATTTTACAATTTTTTTTTTATTATACATTTTTTATTTCATGTTTTCGTTAAGTACGTTTTTCCCCCACATTCTTCTAAGTGATCGCTTTACACATAAAATAAAAAGAACATGCAATTTTTTTTGTTTAACTTTTTATTCATATTTTTTTGATGTCGCGCATTCTTCTAAGTGATCGGTTTACGAATCAAAATGAAGTATTTGTAATTTTTTTGTTATTATTTTTTTATAAATATTTTTATCTGCACCACATTCTTCTAAGTGATCACATTATGAAATAAAACATAATGTGTTCAAGTTTTTTTTGTTAAACTTTTTCCTTATTTTCATCTATTAAAACATTCTTCTAAGTGATCTCTTTCCAATTCAATATAAAATGTTTGCAACAACAACAACAAACCATCACGCCGTTTCTCCGCAGGGGTAGGCAGAGAGAATGCACCGCCACACTACTCTATCCTGACACACCTTTCTAGCTTCCTCCACATTCATACAACGAATCATACACGCACGTCGATTCTTCCGGCTTCTAACATGACCAACCTTTAAAATTTGATTAATTTGATCATGCCATGTTTTCCTCGGTCTGCCTCGACTCCGTACTCCATTTACATCATTAACCATTCTTTCTCCATCCATGCGCTCCATATGTCCGAACCAATGCAGCGATCCTTTCATAATACCTTCTTCCGCTCTACATTCCTTTCTGATATCAGCATTTGAGATTCTGTCGCATATCGTTCTACCACACATACGTCTTGGGGACGTCATCTCTACCGCATTTATTCTGCTCTCATCCTTCTTCTGCCAGTTCCATGCTTCGCTTCCATACATTAGCGTTGGGACGAGAACTCCATTGTGAACGGCCGTTTTCGCTTTCATTGATAAATTCTAACTAACTAACTAACTAACCATCACGCCGTCTCCCTGAAGGGGTAGGCAGAAAGAATGGACTGCCACACCTTTCTTTCCTGACATATTTCTCTCGCTTCCTCAGCATTCATACATCGTGTCATGCACGCGCGTCGATTTCTCTGACTCCTCACATGGCCGACATTCAATATTTGATTTATTTGATCGTGCCACGTTTTCCTTGGTCTTCCTCTATTTCTGGTACCAGTTACATCATTAACATATAATTTTTTTACCATTCTTTCTTCATTCATTCTTTCCATATGTCCAAACCATCTTAATGATCATTTCATTATTTTGTTCATGACACCATCATTCGCACCGCATTCACTTCTTATATTTTCATTCGACACTCTATCATACACAAAATATCCACACATTCGTCTAAGAGATCTCATTTCTACTGCATTTATTCTACTTTCATCCTTCCTTTGCCACTTCCATGCTTCGCTTCCATACATAAGGGTCGGTAGAAGAACACCATTGTGCACTGCCATTCTAGCTTTTTTGGATAGGTTTTTGTTTGCGATGACAACTTTAAGTGCACCATTCACTGATAAATTCTTGTTTCCAATAACTATTTTTAAAGCTCCGTTCACATTTAAATCATATTTTATATTATCCGCACATTGTTCTAAGTGATTTCATTGCAATTTAAAACATCACGTGCGTATGTGCGAATTATAAGCGTATACGCATGTATGAATTAAGTTATCCAATCACTAGGAGGGGAGATTGTGGAAGTTATTTTTACGTTTCGCTCCTCCCGGGATCCGAAAAAGTGCATTTTGCTTCAAAAGAAATAGTAATATAGTACAAAAAGATTCCTCAAAACATTCGTCCAAGACAATTTTCCAATACTCGCATCAAAGATCGTTTGTAAAAGCCGTAGCGGGCCGATTCAGGCGCCGACAGTACATATTTTTGGATCTGAAATATAACCTGACCTCATAACGTAATAGTAAGGAATAAAAATCTCAACGTTGCTACATGCCAAATAGACGAAGACTGCTTTGAAAGTAGGCAAGAATATTTTTTTCACGTATTCCCTCGGACCGTGTTTAGTTTGTGTCATTTGAGTCACGTGATCTTAATGCAACGTTGCATTAAAGACACGTGATAGTTAAGTAACATTGCAAAAAAGATGCAGTGTTTTTTATGTAACGTTGCATATAATATACTTGATGTTTATGTAACGCTGCGTAAAAGACACGTGACAGTTAAGTCATGTTGCATTAAAGACACGTGACACTTAAGTAATGTTGCATAAAAGCCACGTGATAGTTAAGTAACATTGCATAAAAGACACGTGATAGTTAATCAACGTTGCATTAAAAACGTGTTGTTTATGTAACGCTGCATAAAAGATACGTGATAGTTAAGTCACATTGCACAAAAGACACGTTATAGTTAAGTAACGTTGCATTAAAAACAAGTGTTGTTTATGTAACGTTGCATATAAATACTTGATGCATAAAAGACACATGATAATTAAGCAACGTTGCATAAAAGACACGTGATAGTTAAGTAACGTTGCAAAAAAGACATGTGATAGTGAAGTAACGTGGCATAAAAGACACATGATAGTTAAGCGACGTTGCATTAAAGACACGTGATAGTTAAGCAACGTTGCATTAAAGACACGTGATAGTTAAGTAATGTTGCATATAAAATATGTGATGTTTATGTAACGCTGCATAAAAGACACGTGATAGTTAAGTAACGTTGCATCAAAAAAACGTGTTGTTTATGTAGCGTTGCATATAATATACTTGATGTTTATGTAACGCTGTGTAAAAGACACGTGGTAGTTAAGCAACGTTGCATAGAAGACACGTGATAGTCAAGTAACGTTGCATAAAAGACACGTGATAGTTAAGTAACATTGCATTAGTAAAAACACGTGTTATTTATGTAATGTTGTATATAATATACTTTATGTTTAAGTAACGTTGCATAAAAGACACGTGATGTTTAAGTAACGTTGCATAAAAGACACGTGATAGTTAAGTAACGTTGCATATAAAATATGTGATGTTTATGTAACGTTGCATATAAGATACCTTATGTTCATGCAATGTTACATGTATGCAATTTCAAATGTGTTTTACATGCAACGTGACTTAAACGACACGTGACTTTAATGCAACATAACATGTACGTGACTTTAATGTAACGCAACTAATAAAACACGTGTTTTAATGCAATGTGACCTGTAAGACACGGACTTTAATGCAGTGAGTTGTATGACACGTGACTTTGATGTAATGCTACTTATATGACACGTGATTTAATGTAACGTAACTCGTATAACACGTGACTTTTAAGCAACGCGACTTGTAAGACACGTGACTCTAATGCAACGTGACTTTAACGACACGTTACACCTAAGACAAGCGCGTGACATTAAAGCAACAGATTTAAAATATTTTCTCTTTAAATTAAGTCGAATAATATTCTTTTTTACAATTTATATTCCAAACTGCTTGTAGTTAAGTGTACGTATATTTTTTACTGCTATTTATTTATTTTTAATATTATTTCAATGGTGCTTGTATATATAAATTTAGTGAAAATCAAAATTTAATGTTTTTTTTATGCTATTTATTTGAAATCCTTAAACCAAATAATAATAATATATATTTTGCATAGAATCCAATGTTATGTTAAGATTTTGTAGAATTTTTTTGATAATTTGATTATAGTTTGTAAGGGAAATAAATGTAAAAACAAAAAAGCCAAAATTGATATTGAAATAAATACGGAAATATTATAAAAACCTTTTGTTCTTATTTCTCTTGTGCTCCTGGTATAATGTATCATCTATCCCGCTGCATTCCTCTCGGGCAGAGATGGACATCTTTCATACGAATGGAGCAATGTCCACTCTTGATTCTACGGAGTATTCTGCCTCCTTAACGTCGGACCATTGCTCTTGTGCTCCTGGTATAATGTGTCATCTATTCCGCTGCATTCCTCTCGGGCAGAGATGGACATCTTTCATACGAATGGAGCAATGTCCACTCTTGATTCTACGGAGTATTCTGCCTCCTTAACGTCGGACCATTGCTCTTGTGCTCCTGGTATAATGTGTCATCTATTCCGCTGCATTCCTCTCGGGAAGAGATGGACATCTTTCATACGAATGGAGCAGTGTCCACTCTTGATTCTGCGGAGTATACTGCCTCCTTAACGTCGGTCCATTGCTCTTGTGCTCCTGGTATAATGTGTCATCTATCCCGCTGCATTCCTCTCGGGCAGAGATGGACATCTTTCATACGAATGGAGCAATGTCCACTCCTGTGCTCCTGGTAAGAGATATTTGAATGGGGATTCAAATGGGAACTGATCGGAAGGATAAATAAGTATGAAGCCTTAATAAAACGTTATAACGATATATTTCTATCCACAATATAAATAAAATATTGTTATTTCTATTATAATATATAATACCATATGTTCATATAATTTCCAGTGTACAAAATAACTTCGTCCGTCAATAATTACATCTCACTCTAACAAAGACATCTCTGTCACACATATAAACGGCAGAACAAATAACGCGGGTCTATCAAGACATTCCCTTCGAACATTCTCTAAAGTAATCGAGACATACGCGCTTGTCGTCTTTCCCGACTGCCATATTTGATATCTAAAGAATCGTACATCACTGCATTAATGTGTGGTTAACAAACTAACTAACCATCACGTCGTCTCCGAAGGGGTAGGCAGAAAGAATAGACTGCGACACTATTCTTCCCTGTCATACTTTATTCACTACCTCGACATTCATACATCTATCATGCACACGCGTCGATTACTCTGACTCCTCACGTGGCTGACATTCAATATTTGATTTATTCGATCGTGCCACATTTTCCTCGGTCTTCCGATTCTATTTCTAGTTCCATTTACATCGTTGACATATAATTATTTTACCATTCATTCTTTCCTTGTGTACAAACCATCTTAATGATCCTTTCATTATTTTGTTCATAACATCATCATTCGCACCGCATTCACCGTATTCGTCTAAGAGATCTCATTTCTACTGCATTTATTCTACTTTCATCCTTCTATTGCCAGTTCCATACTTCGCTTCTATGGTCGGTACAAGAACACCATTGTGCACTGCCATTTAAACTTTTTTGAATAGGTTTTTGTTTGCGATGACAACTTTAAGTCCAAGGTAATGATTTTCTAAAAATAAGAAATCATGACAGTCTGCGACATTTGCGTGAATGGTGAAAATCTGGAGCAAGTAGATGAGTTTGTGTATTTGGGTAGTATGTTTACAGTGGAGAGGGATATTGAAAGAAGGGTTGGGGCAGGCGACATAGTGAATGGTGCACTTAAAGTTTTCATCGCAAACAAAATTGTGCACTTAGAGTGTGGCAAATCATTATATTTAGTATATCCGACATACCTTTCGAGATTTTTCTACATTCGTACAACGTAACACGCACACTCGTCGATTTTTTCAACTGCCGAATTCAATAATCGTGTATGAATGCGAACGAAGTAAAAGAAGTGTGTCAGTCTTTCTTCATCGTCTATCATGACGCACCAACTAGCTTCCTTCACATTCGTACAACGTAAAACGCATGCTCGTCAATATTTCTAACTTCAAAGATGGCCACCATTTAGCATAACGTCTTCGGTTATCTCAGATAAAGCCTTAGCACGCTTAAACGTGTCATTTCTATAAAATATAATATAACGTGTACAAAACACGTTTTCGTTCATATTAATTGTTGCCGTTTGGATGTGAAACTTGGAAAACTCCAGGTGTTTATATTATAGATAGCTGCCTTCGCTCAATATTCAACATCTATTGGCCCCAAACAGTGGCAAATGCCATTGTTCTCTGGACCATGGCAGGCGAAAAGCCAATTAGAGAACAAGTCGCTAGACGCAAATGGCAGTGGATCGGTCACACTCTGAGACGGAACCCAGCCTGCATCGCTCAGGGCGCACTAGACTGGTCCCCTATGGGGGGAAAGAGGAAGCGAGGCAGACCTAGAGCCACCTGGAGAAGAGCCCTGCAGGACGAGGTTAAAGCAGATGATGTTAGGCATCAGGCATGCAATAGAGTCGGGTGGAGAAGGTTCCTTGAGGCCCTATGCACCACGGAGGTGTGACAGGACAAGAAGACTTGTTCACAATGGAATTCTGGTTCCACTGTTATATGTACGGAAGCAAAGCATGGAACTGGCAGTAGAAGGATGAGAGCAGAATAAATGCGGCAGAGATGAGATTCCTTAGATTTCAAATGCTGATATTAGGAAGGAATGTAGAGCGGAAGAAGGTATTATGAAAGGATCACCGCGTTGGTTCGGACATATGCAACGCATGGATGAAGAGAGAATGGTTAAAATATTGTATACGTTAACGATGCGAATGGATTACTTAATCGAGGAAGACCGAGAAGAACATGATATGATCACAAATTAACTAATCGTCTCTCTGTACGGGTAGGCAGAGAGGAAGGACCACCACACTGGACTATCATGAAATACCTATTGAGATTCCTATACATTCGCACATCATAACAAGCACGCTCTTCAATTTTTCCAACTGCCTTGTAAGACGATGACCTTTGTGGTTATGTAGTAAATGCTATGACTGCCACAACAAAGATCACAGGTTTGATTCCTAGCATTCCTCTATTGTGTTAGAAGCGGGAACAGTGCACGACACGCTGTATGGACGTGAAGGCTAGAGAAGCGTGTCAGGATGGAAGAGTGTGTCATCCACCGTCTCTGCCTATTGTGTTAGAAGCGACAGTGCACGGCACGCCGTATGAATATGAAGGCTAGAGAAGCGTGTCAGGATGGAAGAGTGTGTCATCCACTGTCTCTGCCTATTGTGTTAGAAGGGATAGTGCACGAACGCTGTATGAATGTGAAGGCTAGAGAAGTGTGTCAGGATGGAAGAGTGTGTCATCCACCGTCTCTGCCTATTGTGTTAGTAACGGGAACAGTGCACGACACGCTGTATGGATGTGAAGGCTAGAGAAGCGTGTCAGGATGGAAGAGTGTGTCATCCACCGTCTCTGCCTATTGTGTTAGAAGCAGTGCACGACACGCTGTACGGATGTGAAGGCTAGAGAAGAGTGTGTCATCCACCGTCTCTGCCTATTGTGTTAGAAGCGACAGTGCAAGAACGCTGTACGAATGTGAAGGCTAGAGAAGCGTGTCAGGATGGAAGAGTGTGTCATCCACCGTCTCTGCCTATTGTGTTAGAAGCGGGAACAGTGCACGACACGCTGTATGGATGTGAAGGGTAGATATTAATCACTGGATGGGGGTGTGTGGTGGTCAACGTTCTCCGCTGATTGGGTTAACTCATAAAATACAAAATCTAAAATAATATGATAAAAATAATACATTTTTACATCTTAAATATATACACCATCAGTCTGAAGAACTTCGGGTTCCTCTGTCACTATCATCGTACCCTGATGCTGTTAGAGCCGTGCTCTCCGAAACACCAAGAGGCGTGTAGTCGCAGAAGACGAGAAAACAGCCCCCGAAACCAAACACGAAATAATAGACAATTAAATAAATTAATTAATACGAGCCGATCTGCGGGAAGAAATACAAGCCCACAAACTAACAAACTAACAAACTAACTAACCATCACGCCATTTCACAATGCTCTGTCAACAACGCGCCGCGCCTCGGATGGGACATCGTTCCTCACCCGCCGTACTCCCCCGACCCGGCGCCATTTGACTATCACCTCTCCGACGAATGGTTTGCCGCAGAAGACAAACAGTTTTTCAGGCACGGTATTCATAACTTACCTAAAAGATGGGCGAAGTGTGTAGAAGCATATGGCGCATATTTTGAATAAACAAAATATTAAGAATCAATTGTATCTCAATAGAGACGAAGATGCAAATTGGAAACAGAATATGGTTGATCAAGGTGTTTACAGGACTTATGACCTGTCATTGGTTGGGTTACGCGCACGCTTTGCGTAATACAACATTCCCATTCCACCTTATTTTTCTTATGACCACCATGTCTGACAAATTTTTGGAAGTTGTATATTGCATGGTAGTTTAATCAATCTACACACTAACGCCATCTATGAAGATTGTATTTTAAGCATTAAGCGAAAGATCTTTTTAACGCAATGTGAAAGGCTACCGCCATTTAGCGCATTGCTAGAAACCGCCTGGAGATGTCACTCCAATCTACGAGTATATGCTATAATTTTGAACAGTTTTTGTTTTCAATATAACTAACTTAACTAACTAACCATCACGCCGTCTCCCCGAAGGGGTAGGCAGAAAGAATGGACTGCCACACTTTTCTTTCCTGACATATTTCTCTCGCTTCCTCAACATTCATACATGGTGTCATGCACGCGCGTCGATTTCTCTGACTCCTCACATGGCCGACATTCAATATTTGATTTATTTGATCGTGCCACGTTTTCCTCGGTCTTCCTCTATTTCTGGTTCCATTTACATCATTAACATATAATTTTTTTACCATTCTTTCTTCATTCATTCTTTCCATATGTCCAAACCATCTTAAAGATCCTTTCATTATTTTGTTCATGACACCATCATTCGCACCGCATTCACTTCTTATATTTTCATTCGACACTCTATCATACACAGAGTATCCACACATTCGTCTAAGAGATCTCATTTCTACTGCATTTATTCTACTTTCATCCTTCTTTTGCCAGTTTCATGCTTCGCTTCCATACATAAGGGTCGGTAGAAGAACACCATTGTGCACTGCCATTCTAGCTTTGCTCACATTCATTATTTATATGCCTTATTTACCACAAAAACCGGCAAAAACTTATGCATACACTTGGTAATTATAACGAATCAACCAATGAAAGATTGCTGGAGTTTAATTTAAAAACGTGTTTGATTTCGTGCGTCAAATTTCTTCGTTTCGTTGCTGCACGCCGTTCGGAGTATATTTTCAGAAATACCGTCGAGGCCGTGTTATTGATAGTCGAGCTATTGACGGTAATCTCCATCAAGACCGAGCTATAGACGATTATATCCTCGGAGACTGGACAATCGCTAGTCGTCAAGGCCGGACGGGCTATTGCCGGTCGTCACCGTCGAGCGTGATGTTCTGCGGGCCGTCGAACCTCTTCACGCAGACCCGCTGCCGGTAGTGGTACTCCTTGAGATATGACTTCAGGGCCTGCGGCAGCCGCAGCTCGTTAATACCTGAAGGTGGAAAATGACAATATAAATACATCGTAACGACAATATAAAAACATCAAAAAATAATTAAAAATTAAATCATCTGTTCGTCGTAACTCTAGCGCTTCTTCTACATTCGCACATCGTGACACGCACGCTCGTCGATTGTTCGTTCGTATGAAAGTGAAGCTTAGAGCTGGCAGAAGAAGGATGAAGGTAGGAGGCCTCCGATAGGAGAGGAGCAAGTAGAAAAGGATTACTAGAACAGTATTTCCGTTTTATTCGCGCTCCCAATATTATAGCAGCGAGGGTGCCATGTAAATAGTTGTGTGGCTCTTCCCTTACTGTGTCGGGAGAAGAAGGAACTCGTGTCTATGAAACCTTGGAGAATGGTCTTATTCGCGCTCCCAATATTATAGTAGCGAGAGTGCCATGTAAATAGTTATGTGGTTCTTCACTTATTGTGTCGGGAGGAGAGAATGGTGTCTATAAAACCTTGGAGAATAGTTCAACACGCGCGTCGATTTCTCCGACTCCTCACGTGGCCGACATTCAATATTTGATTTATTTGATCGTGCGACATCTATTTCTATTTGATAACTTAGATGGTACACAAGCAATATGAATGGATAACGAAGCTGGGATTGATCGAGGAATGACCGAATTAATCTATTACTAAAAGGCGGTCTCGTTCAGAGCCGGTAAGATCGAACGGTGAAGTAATATATTGCGATAGGTACCGTCGTAAGTGATGCACGAGGCCACGACGGCGCGGCACAGGTGCTGCAGCGGGAAGGCGTGCGTGCGGCTCAGGGGGGCCGTCAGCATGGGCTCGAAGAACATGACGCAGGCCGGGTCCTTGTAGTGCTCAATCAGACCTAGAGAACAGACACAGCATTATTAAAAACAATATATACCATATATAGGCTGTAAGTCACAAAGGTGAGAGTCAAACAATCACAAGTCACAGAGGTCAAGTCACATAAATCTTAGTCACATTGGTTTTAAGTCACGCAGGTCCTAAGTCATATAATTTAAATAGATCTTAACCTGACGATCGCCGTAAGCACACATGTGCGCTCTACGTAGACGATCGCCATAAGCGCAGCTGTGCGCGCTTCGCAATATTCCAAAGATGTATTTCAAAATTAATTCCCATTTTCTCACAATGACATCTATGAATATTTTAAAATATTAACAAACCAAAAAGGATCGATATTTTTCGATAGTTTGGGAGAAAATACGTGGCGTACCGGCGTGCTGTTTCTACAAACATGTGGCGATGAATGGGTTAAGTCACATAGGTCATAAAATCACGAGTCACACATGTGGACAATCAAGAATCGATGGGTCGCAGATGGTGTGGTTCCTTTTAATCTGATTAACCCATTGTCCAAGTGTTGTTCCATATTTATGGATAGATTACTCACCGGTGACGGTGGCCGCCGCGTAGACCCCCGGGTCGTGGGAGTCGAAGCTGAACTTGTGGTTGAACTGCTCGATGCGGGCGTGGAGGCTGCGCCCGTACTTCCGGAAGGAAACGGAGAACAGGTACTCCTCCTGGGCGGAGTCGCGCAGCAGGAACGTGCCTGTGGAGAGGTCCCCGTGTCAGAATGTGGATAATATTACAACTGTTTATTTTGAGAATTATTTAACTAGGAAGTTATTTAAGTGCGAAGCTATTTATCTTGGAGGTTATTTATCTGGGAAGATATGTACTTATCTGGGAAACTATTCTATCTGGGAAGATACTTATCTGAGAAGCTATTTATCATGCAAAATATTTATCTGGGATGTTATTTACTATAAAAACTATTTATCTGGAATGCTACTTATCTGAGAAGTTATTTATCATGCAAACTATTTATTTGGGAAGCTATTTGTCATGCAAACTATTTATCTAGGAAGCTATTTATCTCGGGAGCTATTTTATCTGAGAAGCTATTTATCTGGGAATCTATTTATCATGCAAACTATTTATCTGGGAAGCTATTTATCATGCCAACTATTTATCTAGGAAGCTATTTTATCTGGGAAGCTATTTATCTAGGAAGCTATTTTATCTGGGAAGCTATTTATCTGGGAAGCTATTTATCATGCAAACTATTTATCTGGAAAGCTATTTATCTGGGAAGCTATTTATCATGCAAACTATTTATCTGGGAAGCTATTTATCATGCAAACTATTTATCTGGGAAGCTATTAATCATGCCAACTATTTATCTAGGAAGCTATTTATCTGGGAAGCTATTTATCTGGGAAGCTATTTATCTGGGAATCTATTTATCATGCAAACTATTTATCTGGGAAGCTATTTATCTGGGAAGCTATTTATCATGCAAACTATTTATCTGGGAAGCTATTTATGATGGCTGTTATTTATCTGGGAGCAAGCTCAAAACCGCCACTCACCTTCCGTCTTGGCTTCCAGCAGCCGCTCGGCCTCGTAGCGGTCCATCTTGCCCCAGTAGAAGCTGCAGTTGTTGATTGCTCGGAGATCAGGCACCAGGCAGTGGATGAAGTCCACCTAGAATACAAGAAAACATGATCAACATCCATACAATTGTACAATAGAAAGCAATCAGGTATCATTCTCCAAACAGTTTCTTTTCAGATGCAATAGTTCAGATCTCAAGCAGAGAAAGTACAACTTTGGGAGAAGATGTGTCATAGGTTACCCTCAAACGACATGTCATAGGTTACCCGTCATTTAAAGCTCATCTTTAAACGACGCGTCATACATTACACATCATTTGAAGATCATCCTCAAACGACGCGTCATAGGTTACCTATCTTTGAAGATCAAGCTCAAACGATGTGCCATAGTTTACCCATCATTAAGACCACCCTCAAACAATGTGTCATAGATTGCCCATCATTTGATGATTATGCTAAAACAATGCGTTATAGGTTATCCATCATTTGAAGATCAACCTCCAACATGTCATAGGTTACCAATCATTTGAAGATCAAGCTCAAACATGTCATAGGTTACCCATCATTTGAAGATCATCCTCAAACATGTCATAGGTTACCCATCATTTGAAGATCAAGCTCAAACATGTCATAGGTTACCCATCAATTGAAACTCAAACTCAAACATGTCATAGGTTACCCATCATTTGAAGATCATCCTCAAACAATGTGTCATAGGGTACCCATCATTTGATGATCATCCTCAAATGACGTGTCATATGTTACCTATCATATGAAGATAATCCTCAAATGAAATTCATAGGTTACCCATTATTTCAAGAACATCATCAAACGTGTCATAGGTTGCCCATCATTTAAGGATCACCCTTAAATGACATGTCATAGGTTACCCATCATTTGAAGATCATCCTCAAACAATGGTGTCATAGGTTAACCCATCATTAGAAGATGATCCTCACAACATGTCAGAGGTTATCCATCGCACTACTGACCTGCGTGTGTATCCGCGGGGGCAAGACAGGCTGCTCCACAGGCACCTGTTGCTGGAGGAAGAGCAGCCGAGGGTTGGAGGCGTTCACTACCGTGTGGACTCCCGATATTCGCTCCTGCGTTATCTGGAAAAAGAACCCTTTTAACGCTACTGCTGAAAATTTGGAGCTTGAGCTTTCTGGAAATGATACTGGAACGCCATACAAGGCGAAAGCTCCCCTTGCCTTATTGAGTCTGCTGGCTACATCTTCCTCCGTACCACCCGAGCCTGCTATCATACTACGGAGGTAGCAGAAGCTGGTCGTGGTCACAAGGGGGACACCGTGGAGCGAGATTGGGGTGGAGTCATTTGTGGACACTCGTAGATCTACTATCTTGGACATGGTAATTTAATTTTGAGATCTACTCTTGCCGCTTCCTCGTGAAATCTTACACAGCTGAATGCGGTGCGGTCACTTTTTACATATACTTTCTATAGATGCAGGGTTTGAACGAACCTGTATGTGAGGGCTGGGCCGATAGCCGGGCGGGGGGTCCACGCCTCGGAAGATCTCCAGCGCTCGTCTTACCCTCGCTCTCTCCTCGCAATCCTGATCAGCCCCCCATCTGAAAACATCATCAAATCAAATTAAGTTAATTCATCAAGACAGACATTACAAACAAACAAAACCATCATGCCATTTCTCCGCAGGGGTAGGCAGAGAAGATAGCCTGTCACACTACTCTAACCTGACACACCTCTCTAGATTCCTCCACATTCATACACGCACGTCGATTCCTCTGACATCAACATGACCAACCTTTAAAATTTTATGAATTCGATCATGCCATGTTTTCCTCGGTCTTCGTACACTCCGTACTCCATTTACATCGTTAACGTATACTTTCTTAACCATTCTTTCTCCATCCATGCGCTCCACATGTCCGAACCAACGCAGCGATCCTTTCATAATACCTTCTTCCGCTCTACATTCCTTTCTTATATCAGCATTTGAGATTCTGTCGTATATCGTTCTACCACACATACGTCTTAGGGACCTCATCTCTACCGCATTTATTCTGCTCTCATCCTTCTTCTGCCAGTTCCATGCTTAGCTTCCATACATTGTGGTTGGGACCAGAACTTCATTGTGAACAGCCGTTTTCGCTTTCATTGATACAGACATTCCATAAATTGATACACAGAAGCAGAATCGAAAATGTCCAAAAATATATAGGGTTTTTCATTAACCGTCGCGTTGCCATGTGGTCAATTGAGTTTCCACTGCCAATTTAAAGTTGATTTTCTTAAAACCTATGGACCCTAATATTATAAAAAAAATTGTAATCCTCCATTGAAGTGTTCTCAATATTTCGTAATAAAAAAAATATGTTTTAAGACTGCCCTCACCTTCATTCGTGTTAAGGTAGAATTTGTTTTGCTAATATTTACAACTTTATCAAAAGTGACAAATACTTACTCGCTGTTTTGAACGTATTATAAATTATATGTTTGGCCTTTTCTCATAGGTACGTAATAATACCGACTGTGGACGGAAACGCAGCACGCAACTTAATAATATCAGAACTGTGAAAATATTAACACTTTACCAAAAGGGACAAATATTAATACGTACTCGTTGTCTTGAACGTAGTATACATTTTGCCTAGGTGCCTTTATCATACGTAAAATTATAGCGCCACGGCGCGGCGGGGCGAGACAAGTTCATACTTGGTGTCAGTTGTTCATATGCTGTCTCGCATTCTATATCAGAAATCGCATGATTCCAGAAAAAAATTAATAATGATATGTTTTTCAAATAATCCATGTATGTTATAGATATCCATCTATTCCTAATGAAATTCCCTACAAGATGACGTAAATTAAATTTTGATTCATCGAGTCATATGCTTGATATTTAGATAAAGTTAGCGGTAAACTGAATTGACCACATGGGAGCGAGCGTTTTGTTTTGAACACGGTACGTTGAGGGTTAAAAGCGCAAGGTTTTTGAATTGAAATAAAACAACGTGCCCAGGTGACATTACCACAATTCGTTTTTAATTTTAAAGTACATTCAATGACATTACGTATGAAATATAATTTCTGCCAAATGACCATCGTGGCTTCGCTGCAGGCAGTGTATTCTGGTGGTCAAAGAGTTTTTCTTTGACAGCGTATAGCGACCATATTAGTAAAGCGATAGCTATCAAATTTTACAAGAGTAGAGAGGGATATTGAAAGAAGGGTTGGGGCAGGCAACAGAGTGAATGGTGCACTTAAAGTTGTCATCGCAAACAAAAACTAGAATGGCAGTGCACAATGGTGTTCTTGTGCCGACGAAAATAAGGATGAAAGTAGAATAAATGCAGTAGAAATGAGATCTCTTAGACAAATGTGCGGATACTCTGTACATGATAGAGTGTCGAATGTAAATATAAGAAGTGAATGCGGTGCGAATGATGGTGTTATGAACAAAATAATGAAAGGATCATTAAGATGGTTTTGACATATGGAAAGAATGAATGGTAAATAAATTATATGTTAACGATGTAAATGGAACTAGAAATAGAATCGGAAGACCGAGGAAAACGTGGCACGATCAAATAAATCAAATATTGAATGTCGGCCATGTGAGGGAGTCAGAGAAATCAACGTGCGTGCATGACACGATGTTGAGGAAGCGAATTGAGAAATATGCCAGGAAAGAAAAGTGTGGCAGTCCATTCTTTCTGCGTACCCCTTCGGAGAGACGGCGTGATGATTATTTAGTTAAATATAAATAAAATCAGTTTATTAACTCAAAAGACATTACAAACAGGAAAATGTTTAAGGCATCTATTGAGTACAGACACATACAACATAATACCAGGAACGCATTAGAGATGGTTCGACATTAGGAAGACAAGATACTTTCTAAAGTCAATAGTATTTGCCCCCTGAACGTACTTTCACTAACATGAAAGACGTCGATCTCCGAGGAGACCGCTTTCAGAAGACTAATTGCTCTTCCCACCGGTGTCACCAGAGGCAGATTGGTTCTGGTGGCCGGTAGGTAAAACAATGTGTGCTGTCGGAGAAACCTATCGGGGACAAAAAGACCATCACCTCTAACACGGCCGAGTTCTCGAAATATCCCCTGATATTTTAAAGAAATAAACATACCTAATATCAATGACCGGTGTGCTCTGCGAACCGACAGACAGGAGGATAACGTTTTCTCCGTTCTGCCTGGACCCCTCGTCAGACACGAGCTGGATAGAGTTGCCGTTGTTCTGAAAAGAGCTGATGACGCCGTTCAAATCGCTGTAGACTCCGTTACTCCGAATCGTGTGGTATACGCGATTGGAGCCCTGCGCGTCGCCACCCAACGCGACCCTCGTCACGGTGATGTTGAAAGGCAATCCGGAAAAGGCGCCGCACGCTTCCGCGCCGTCGTCCGCCGCCGACTCCTCCCGTCGTCCGTTGATCTGCCACTCGGAGATTCCGACGCGCACCGGCGCCGTTGGTTCCGTCCGGCATGGGTCCACCTTTCGATACAACGTGCACACGCAGTTCGGATCGCTTGACGAGCCAGCCACGTCTAGACCTGAATCCGTCGAACGGTTAACGCCTGCGCCCGATATCTTTGCGTTTTTACTAGACTTCGAATTGTAGAATTTCGAGACCCACCGCTTTGTTTTGGACACGTTTTTATCGCGGTCGGAATCCGAACAACTAAGACACTCGGCCGTATCGGATTTACGGACTTTCGGATTAGTTTTTTTACAACACGTTACCTTTTTATACGTCCTCGTTTTACACTCGCACTCCGCGATCTGCGTGCGCTCCACGCGGTCCGTGATAGCACTCATATAACGGTCGATGCTCGACGATTTGACGTATCTTCGGACGCCGTCGGACTCGCATTCGTTACCGTTTTGCGCGTCGTCGTCGGACCTGTTTGACGAGGTCGAAGCGCACGCGTTCGAGAGGCCCGAGTCGCTCTCGTTGCGCGTGCAGCGCGTCGGTTCGTCGGCGGACATCCTCGACTGGCTGCAGCAGCCGGGCTCGTCGCCGGCGCCGTCCGCGTCGAAGCAGCCGAGGTTGAGCGTCTTGCGGGAGCGTCGCGGCGTGGCCGGCCGCGGCGCCGCCTGCAGGAAGGGCTCGCCGGGACTGTCGGCGGCCGCCGGGGACAGGAAGGAGAGCCTCGCCGAGGATATTTGCTGCCCCATCCTTCGCTTCAGCTGTGGTATGAATTGCTCCGCGGGATCATGCTATACCTATAAAGAAAAAATGTGGTTTTATTGTGTCATGTTTACCATAGTCATTCTCTATTTCTAGATCCATTTACGTCGTTTATATAGACTGAAAATCTCCTAGATGAATCTATTTATATAGGGGTATTTTTTTAGTATGGTAGTTATCCGTGGCTCTATCCCATGGCATTTCTTTTAGGAATGCTCGGAACCAATTCTTTACAGCTTCGAAGAGATGGGCATCTCATAACCCATTTCTTTAAATTAATCAGGGGATGTTTCAAGAACCCTTTATATAACAATGTGTATAAGGGTGCTTTTTTAGAGGTATTCAAATTCAAAATGAAATAAAAACCACAGTAAAATAATGTATGTCTATGATATTGGCTTTATTTAATAGATAATTTTATGCCATTATTGTTTAAATATGATTTCGGGCATATGAGCGCCACGGCTAGCTCGAATGAAGCGCAATCGTGAAGTCCAATTTTGGACAATTGTCATCTTTGTGGATGCGTATTACCCACTAGAGTGTACGTGGTGCGAAAACGATCCACGGTCTTCCGAATAACTTGCTCGGATGGACGATTATGTTGACCGTAAAATGGAGGATAAGTTTGGCGAACCGAACCATGATTTTCAAAAGAAATTTGCACAATTTGCAAGCGCTGTTCTGTCAGTCTATTCATGGTGAAATGGCAAAACGTACTGACTACAAATCAATTGTCAACTGTCAAATTGACAGTCTGTAGAAACAATGTTGCCAGTTTAAAAACCAAACCTCTTAAAAAAACACCATATAAGCTGGTGCCATTCCACACTCCAAATGGAGTTCTGGTACCAACTCTAATGTATGGAAGCGAAGCATCGAACTGGCAGAAGGATGAGAGCATAATAAATGCGGTAGAGATGAGGTCCCTAAGACGTATGTGTGGTAGAATGATATACGATAGAATCTCAAATGATATAAGAAAGGAATGTAGAGCGGAAGAAGGTATTATGAACAAAATTATGAAAGGATCGCTGCGTTGGTTAAGAAAGTATACATTGACGATGTAAATGGAGTACGTAGTCGAGGTAGACCGAGGTAAACATGGCATGACCAAATTAATCAAATTTTAAATGTTGGTCATGTTAGAAGCCAGAAGAATCGACGTGCGTGTATGACTCGCTGTATGAATGTGTAGGAAGCTAGAGAGGTGTGTCAGGATAGAGTAGTGTGGCGGATCATTCTCTCTGCGTACTCCTGCGTAGAAACGGCATGATGGTTAGTTAGTTTAGACAGACGTTTGTTTGCGATGCCAACTTTAAGTGCACCATTCACTCTGTTGCCTGCCCCAATCCTTCTTTCAATATCCCTCTCCACTCGCCCATCTCTTGTGCACATACTACCATCCCAATTCAATTATATTTATTCTACTTTCACCATTATTTTGCCAGTTCCACGCTGTACGAAACCATTGTGCACTGCCATCTTAGCTTTTTTTAATAGACTTTAATACGAGATGACAATTTAAACTTAATAACCGAAAAAATTAACATTAACACCCAAAAAAATATTACAATTAGAACATTTTACAATATTAACACTTTCGTCGTATAAAATATATATTTTTTTAACATTATAAATAACATTACTTGAAAACTAGTATCAAAAAAACAGGTTTAAACATGTAGATTGCGTATATTTTGAAAATAAATTGATTTTAAAAATACTATAATCTAAAATAAATTAATCGAAATTAGATATTTCATTATTTATAACTATTTTATATATATTTAAAAGAGTAAAAGCTTTTGTTGATGTTAAAATTACGAAATTTATATATGCGACAGGTCGCAGTGACAAATGGTAGCCATTTTGGAATATGAACTATACCTTAACAATAGTTTTAATATTCAAATAAATTTATAAATTCCATCGTAAACAAGTGCTTAAAACTTTGTATATATATAAAAATAACTAATTTAAAGTTTTATATTAGTTTAAGCGCTTTTAAAATAGTGAAAAGTCACATTAAAAAGTATATCGAACTTCAAACCAGTATTTTTCCCGTTTTAATGACATTAATGATACATTGAAGTGACAATTATATTCGTAATCCATTTCTTAAGATCGTAATGTTCGATATGATATTAAAAACAATTGAATCGTTGGTGCTTACCACATAATATGATATATAGTGCCAACGTTAGTGGCGAATGTGGTGTGATGGCAAGAAGGAAAGGGCATAAGACACGTTGAAATCAAATTGCATGTACTCAAACCATCACTAACCTATTGATAAACTAATTAACTGTGCGCTGAAACCGGTAACTCGCGTCGCTTGAACTAAAAAAGTACCGATTTTTAAAAACAATAAAAAACGTTTCGATCACTTCATTCACTGTTTCAGCACCATCTTGTTTAGGGAATTTATAATTTTAATGTTGCCATTATTAAAAAAACATATTTCCGTAAATTTTTAAGTGGGGAATTTTTATTTTTAATATTCTAAAGTCAATTG
Organism: Lepidostoma basale; assembly: GCA_022606425.2. Lineage (NCBI taxonomy): Eukaryota > Metazoa > Arthropoda > Insecta > Trichoptera > Lepidostomatidae > Lepidostoma > Lepidostoma basale. Next base: position 22,033 of record JAHDVF020000470.1, on the reverse strand, counting down.
TAATATTATAACTAACTAACCATCACGCCGTCTCCCCGAAGGGGTAGGCAGAAAGAATGGACTGCCACACTTTTCTTTCCTGACATATTTCTCAATTCGCTTCCTCAACATTCATACACCGTGTCATGCACGCGCGTCGATTTCTCTGACTCTTCACATGGCCGACATTCAATATTTGATTTATTTGATCGCCACGTTTTCCTCGGTCTTCCGATTCTATTTCTAGTTCCATTTACATCATTAACATATAATTTTTTTACCATTCTTTCTTCATTCATTCTTTCCATATGTCCAAACCATCTTAATGATCCTTTCATTATTTTGTTCATGACACCATCATTCGCACCGCATTCACTTCTTATATTTTCATTCAACACTCTATCATACACAGAATATCCACACATTCGTCTAAGAGATTTCATTTCTACTGCATTTATTCTACTTTCATCCTTCCTTTGCCAGTTCCATGCTTCGCTTCCATACATAAGGGTCGGTAGAAGAACACCATTGTGCACTGCCATTCTAGATTTTTTGGATAGGTTTTTGTTTGCGATGACAACTTTAAGTGCACCATTCACTTTGTTGCCTGCCCCAACCCTTCTTTCAATATCCCTCTCCACTCTCCCATCTCTTGTAAACATACTACCTAAATACACAAACTCAACTACTTGCTCCAAGTTTTCACCATTCACGTTAATGTTGCAGACTGTCGTGGTTTCTTCCTTTTCAAAAATCATTACCTTGGGCTTGTTAACATTCATCATCAGATCATTTCGCATGCATACCTCATACATACAATGTTGGCAGAAGAAGTTTTATTTGTAATATCTTAAATTCAATTGTATTATTCTTCTTCTTCTTCTTTAACAGCCGTTGTCCACTGCTGGACATAGACACAGGCCTCCCCCATACTTCTCCACGTATGACATGTCATACGGGGGGCGGTTGGCAATACAACGCCACGCTTGCCAGACGGGTTGGCGAGGTGTCCTTCCACGTTAGCCTATGCATCAAAATTATCCACCGAGGTTATTCACACTCGATCTCTAACATTTCGCATCTTTGTTTATCACATAAATACCACCATAATTAGGTAGCCTTAAATAATCTTAAGTAAAACGATGTTTTTAACTACTTCCACTTTTGTCTTTATATCGACAGCGATTGTAGTAAACGTAACCCTTGTATATGGAAGCGAAGCATGGAACTGGCAGATGAAGGACGAGAGCAGAATAAATGCGGTAGAGATGAGGTCCCTAAGACGTATGTGCGGTAGAACGATACACGACAAAATCTCAAATGCTGATATTAGAAAGGAATGTACGAGTAGACCGAAAGAAGGTATTATGAAAGGATCGCTGCGTTGGTTCGGACGTATGGAGCGCATGAGTGAAGAAAGAATGATGAAGAAGGTATATGTAAACGACGTGAACGGAGCTAGAAATAGAATCGAAAGGCCGAGGAAAACGTGGCACGATCAAATCAATCAAATTTTAAATGTCGGTCACTTGAGGAGTCGGAGGGAATCACAATATGTGAGGGTATTAGTTGCAAACCTGGCAAACTCCATCATTAGATGTTTTGAGTAAATAGCAAAAAACTGATACGCTAATAAAATGCGCTTTTTTACGATATATATTTTTTTCATCTCAACCAGTTAGTATTTCAAAAGTAATCAGCCATGAAATAATCATCATTATGTTGATAATTAAAGTAAAATAATGAATTTCATTTTGGAGTTTGCCAGCTTTGCAACACTCAAGTGGAGGTTACCATGTTGCAACAAACCCTATATTTTAATAGCAAAATTCTTCAGAATGAAGCCGAATTTGAAACTGAAAATCAATAAAAATTGTGTGCAAATGTATTATGAATAAGACCCAATTCATATCTCACTTTTGATTGTTGGTAGAGTTTGCCGGGTTTGCAAATAATACCCTCATGTATGAATGTAGAGGAAAGTATCTCAGGACAGAACAGTGTGGCGGTCCATTATTTCTGCTTACACCTCCAGGAAGACGGCGTGATGGTTAGTTAGTTAGTAAATTATATCGATGTATGTTTCTTATCTAAAAGGCAAGACTCTCGCGGATATGCTCTCAGAGAGTGTCGAAATATTTTGGACACATAGCCCAGAGGGATCAGGACAACCTTGAAAAGCATCATGGACACCACTTTGGAGGGAAGGCGACCACAAGAGCCGCTGGCCCGATTAAATCAGGGATCTGACTGGTCTCTCATCAGCTGCAGCCTGGAGACTGACGGGTGACAGGATTGCATGGCATGCCATGGTCAATAGTTTACAGGATGGACACGACCCTCAATCATGAGGCATACGACTGAGAACAGGATATTTCTTTTGATCAAAATGTGTGATCATTACATGACTGATAAAGAGTTAATTGCAGTTCTAAGCATTAAAAGTTGCACAAACTAAAACGTTAACTAACTAACAGACCATTACGCAGAGGTGAGCAGAAAAGATGGACTTCCACACTGTTATGTCCTGACATATATCACAAGTTTCTTTTATATTTATATATTGCAATTTGCACGCTCGTCGAATTTTCTGGTTTCGACTGTGGCCGCCATTTTGCATTTGATTAATTTTCATACCATGCTTAAAACGTTTTAAATTAAATAATGTAATCGCGCCGTCTGCGTCTCCCCAAAAGGTAGGCCAAGAGAATGGACCGCACACTATTCTGACCCGCCTTACTTCTCTTGAATCATTAATATTCACAGATCGTTTTATGCACGCACATCTTGGTTTTGACAGCTCGATGCTATCTTCTAGTGAAGAAAATGGCAACATGACAGAATATGATCTTTATCATTCTTTCTACCTATCCCTAAATGAAAACGGTGTGATGGAGAAAAAAAACCATCTAACTAACCATCACGCCGTCTCCCCGAAAGGGTAGGCAGAAAGAATGGACTGTCACACTTTAATCAATGCGGCACTCCATCCTTCTCTTTTCGCCCCGCGGGAAACGCGGTGTCATGGGTTGCGAACCTCATCGCCACCAATAGACATCTCCCGCGCACACTTCGATAGTCCAAAATCCACAAAAAAAATTAAAACAAATAATATAAAGTACAATGATAAAAAATAAAATAATTTAACACAAAATGTTCTTTTTAGATGGTGCACATATTGTCTATTTAATTTATGTTCCACGTATCCACACATGGAGAACTAGTTGTATAATTAATACGAATGAAAACGTCAGCTTTCTAGTAGTTTTACTTTATTTTACAGGAATGAAACATTTCATCTTGCTAAAATATCAAAATCATTTTAATTTTAGAAATTATAAAACCCGTTTATATTTTCTTAAGTCCAATTATTGACATGCTGTCATTGTCATACAATCCCAATAAAAAAATAATTTTATCCCTTTTAGTATTTAAATAACGATTTTGTGTAATTATTATACTTAAATTTTTTTTCATAAGGAAGAATGTCTGCGGTCTGATATATGTTGGTGAAATGTGCAATCCAGTTTTGTTAAAACGACCAGTCTGTCGATGCCAGCGAGCCTGGCGAAACCGGTCGCTGTCGAAATAAAGACAAAAATGGAAGTAGTTAAAAAACATCGTTTTATTTTATAATTATTTTTATAACGTCATTTTTTTATTCAAAAGTAAGGTTAGGTTAGGTTAATGTTTCGACAAACGGAGAATCCCTGTATTCATCCTTCAGAGGAACACTTCGGGCTATACAAATCCTGCCCCCGCATAAACTAACAACCCACCAAATCACCTTCCAACAATGTTCCCATCAGACATAAGAGGAATAGCCACATGAGCTGAACCTCTGTAAGCCAGAAGATCCAGGTCCAAGTCCAAGTCCAATAAATCGATGAGTACGCATGCCACGCTATGTGAATGTGGAGAAAATGTTACAAAAATATATGATGCCTTTGTCATTTTCAAGTTGTATGTAAAAATTATTTCAAGTTGTATAAGTAGATACTAGTCCGTGAGGAATCGACCAATCTACGACATTTCGTCTGCGCTTTTCACATTCTGGCAAGTTCTAGAAAAACACAGAACTATTCCAGTTTTAACGCGAGTTGCGTCATCCGCACGTGAAATCGGCTAAAATTCGAGTCTAGAACTCTTTCTCAATAAGAAATATACTAAAATGCTGACTGCCGCCAGAATTCTGAGCCGCAAGGCCGTGGACTGCTGCGGGGTGACCACCGACCTGACCTCCAGGAGACAATTCTCCCTTATCGTCCGCGCCGTGAGTACTCCACCACACCGGTTCACACTTCATAATGAAATGAATTAATCAAAATGCTTTTTAATATGCATTTATTTCACAATTTGCACAATTTATTACGTATAAATCAATATTTAATTAATAAATCCTACGTTTTTCATCACATAGACATCAGACATTACAGATTTTATACGAAATTTTCGTAATCATTCCATTATGTTACAAGGGTCATTTTAATCCATTTTAACACCTTTTAACTATATATTGTAATAAAATACACATAATTATACAATATTTAATCTATTTTACATAGTATTTCCTTAAAAATATAGTTAAATAGCATTTTAACGTGTCGGCAACACAATTTTTCTTAGTTATATAAAAAGCATAAAAAAACTGAATTAATTCGCTTTGATTATGTACAATGCATTTAAAAATGTATATTTTAATATAGATTTTCATTACAGTTAGTAATTATTATCATTTATTTGTGATATTACGAATATTTTTTTATTTTAAAAACTACGTCGCCATTTCGTTCCAAGTTTGAAATTGTTATTTTTCTATTTCAGTGCAATTCTCCCGCTTACAAGAACCTCTTCAAATATGAACGCCAAATCAGATATAAGTAAGTTCATACTTATTACTAACCCCATATCCCTTCTAGACTTATCTCTTCAACCTTTGTAGTATGACCTCGTGAGACCTAACCTCAATTTTTTTTCGAAATGCTCTCAGTTCGAAATTCGAACGTTTCACTGATTTGTTTCGCATTTTTTTAGCGAAACAAATGAGTTCACTAACTAACTAACCATCACGCCGTGTCCTCGAAGGGGTAGGCAGAAAGAATGGACTGCCACACTTTTCTTACCTGACATATTTCTCAATTTGCTTCCTCAACATTCATACATCGTGTCATGCACGCGCGTCGATTTCTCTGACTCCTCACGTGGCCGACATTCAATATTTGATTTATTTGATCGTGCCACGTTTTCCTCGGTCTTCCGATTCTATTTCTAGTTCCATTTACATCGTTAACATATAATTTTTTTACCATTATTTCTTCATTCATTCTTTCCATATGTCCAAACCATCTTAATGATCCTTTCATTATTTTGTTCATGACACCATCATTCACTTCTTATATTTTCATTCTACACTCTATCATACACAGAGTATCCACACATTCGTCTTAGAGATCTCATTTCATTCTACTTTCATCCTTCTTTTGCCAGTTCCATGCTTCGCTTCCATACATAAGGGTTGGTACAAGAACACCATTGTGCACGGCCATTTTAACTTTTTGTTTGGGATGACAACTTTAAGTGCACCATTCACTCTGTTGCCTGCCCCAACCCTTCTTTCAATATCCCTCTCCACTGTAAACATACTTCCCAAATACACAAACTCAACTACTTGCTCCAAATTTTCACCATTCACGCTAATGTTGCAGACTGTCGTGGTTTCTTCCTTTTCAAAAATCATTACCTTGGACTTGTTAACATTCATCATCAGATCATTTCGCATGCATACCTCATACTTACTATTCACCAGGACTTAAGTTTCATTGTTTAAAATTTGATAAATGTATTTTTCCTTTCAGATCAGACACGGTCAAAGGTGCGGTCATTGGGATTGATCTCGGAACCACAAACTCCTGCGTTGCCGTCATGGAGGGGAAAGTAGCCAAGGTATATTCCTCTTCTTCCTTCAGCCTTTTTCCTCCCACTGCCGGATAAAGGCGTCTTCCATTTTCATCCACTCGTCTCTGTTTTTCAAATACAAGTCTTAGTGTCAAGGATGTATGAGGCATGCAAAAAGAGTGACCTGGTGATGAATGTGTCTAAATCTAAAGTGATGGTTTTCCAGAAAAAAGAATGTATGACGATTTGTGATGAGTGCGATGGGCGAGGAATTGGAGCAAGTTACCGAATTTACGTATCTGGGAAGCATGTTTACAAGAGACGGAAAAATGTAGAAAGACATCGAAAGGAGGGTTGGTGCTGGGAATAAAATAAATGGCGCACTCAAAGTCATTACTGCAAATAGAAATATATCCACATAAGCAAAGATGGCAGTGCACAATGGAGTTCTAGTGCCAACCCTCATGTATGGAAGTGAAGCTTGGAGCCGGCAAAAGAAGGATTAAAGTAGGATAAACACCGTAGAAATGAGATCACTTAGAAGAATGTGCAAATGAAAATGTTGTATGATAGAATACCGAACAATGAAATAAGAGAGAAATGTAAGGCAGATGACTGCAAACAAACAAACAAACAAACCATCATGCCTTTTCTCTGTAGGGGTAGGCAGAGAGAATGGACCGCCACACTACTCTATCCTGGCAAACCTCTCTAGATTCCTCCACATTCATACAACGAGTCATACATGCAGGTCGATTCTTCTGTCTTCTAACATGACCAATATTTAAAATTTGATTAATTTGGTCATGCCATGTTTTCCTCAGTCTGCCTCGACTCCGTACCCCATTTACATCATTAACGTATACTTTCTTAACCATTCTTTCTCCATCTATGCGTTCCATATGTCCGAACCAACGCAGCGATCCTTTCATAATACCTTCTTCCGCTCTACATTCCTTTCTTATATCAGCATTTGAGATTCTGTCGTATGTCGTTCGACATCACTGCATCATGGATAAAATTAAAAAAGGATCCCTGAGATGGTTTGGACATATGGAATGAATGGATGAGAGAAGAATGGTTAAAAAGTTGTGCACAAGCAGCAGCGTGAGTGGAAAAAGAAGCCGAGGACGACCGAGGAAAACATGGCATGACCAAATTAATCAATTACTAAAAGACGGCCCCATTCGAAGTCGGAATAATCGACTTGCTTGCATGGTACGATGTATGGATGTAGAGGAAGCCCAAGAGGTATGCCAGGACAGAGCATTGTGGTGATTCATCCTCTTTGCCTACCCCTCCGGGGAAATGGCGTGATGGTTAGTTAGTAATTATTTTTTTTCCAAATAGATTATTTTCTAGTTGCATGAATGTTAAAAAACTGAGGGAAGTGTGTCAGAAAAGAAGAGTGTGGCAGCTCTGCCTGCCAGCGATGTGATGGTTAGTCCGTTGTTAATGTTGAAGAATTGGGGTTCCGTTCCAGGTGGTTGAGAACAGCGAGGGGTGCCGCACGACCCCGTCGCACGTGGCCTTCACGCGGGACGGGGAACGGCTGGTGGGAGCCCCCGCCAAGAGGCAGGCTGTGACCAACAGCGCCAACACCTTCTACGCCACCAAGCGCCTCATAGGCAGGAGATTCGATGACCCCGAAGTTCTCAAAGACAAGTAAGTTTTAGTATATAACTGTAACTAACTTATACTTGCATTTGTCACTCTATCATATACAGATTTGTCACACATTCGTCTTAGAGATCTCATTTCTACAGCATTTATTCAACTTTCATCCTTCTTTTGCCAGTTCCATGGTTCACTTCCATACATAAGAGTCCGCACAAGAACACCATTGTGGCATTGTGGCCCTTTCTTGATTTTATTTATCACGCATCCGCTTTACATTCCTTTCTTACTTCATCATTAGATATTCTATCATACATTGTTTTTCCGCACATTCTTCTTAGTGACCTATTTTCTACGGCATTTGTCCTACTTTCAACCTTCTTCTGCCAACTCCAAGCTTCACTTCCATACATAAGCGTCGGGACTAGACGTTTCATATATCACAATTGTATTTTATTTTACGCGACAGCTGTTTCGTCAACCTATGTTAACATCATCAGGTGTTTACAATAATATATCAAATGTCATATTTTTGGGATTTTTCTAACCTTTATGTGTATTTGTTCCTATGTCAATTTGAATATTTAACTAACTAACCATCACGCCGTCTCCCCAAAAGGGTAGGCAGAAAGAATGGACTATCACACTTTTACTGATGCGGCACTTCATCCTTCTCTTTTCGCCCCGCGGGAGACGCGGTGTGATGGGTTGCGAGCCTCATCGCCACCAATAGGCATCTCCCGCGCACACTTCGATCCTCCGACACCTAAAAAATAAATCTAAAACAAATAATATAAAATACAATGATATAAAATAAAATAATTTAACACAAAATGTTCTTTTTAGATGGTGCACATATTGTCTATTTAATTTATGTTCCACGTATCCACCGTTTTTTAACCCTTAACGTACCGTGTTCAAAACAAAACGCTCGCTCCCATGTGGTCAATTCAGTTTACCGCTAACTTTATCTAAATATCAAGCATATGACTCGATGAATCAAAATTTAATTTATGTCATCTTGTAGGGAATTTCATTAGGAATAGATCGATATCTATAACATACATGGATTATTTGAAAAACATATCATTATTAATTTTTTTCTGGAACCATGCGATTTCTGATATAGAATGCCGAGACAGCATATGAACAACTGACACCAAGTATGAACTTGTCTCGCCCCGCCGCGCCGTGGCGCTATAATTTTACGTATGATAAAGGCACCTAGGCAAAATGTATACTACGTTCAAGACAACGAGTACGTATTAATATTTGTCCCTTTTGGTAAAGTGTTAATATTTTCACAGTTCTGATATTATTAAGTTGCGTGCTGCGTTTCCGTCCACAGTCGGTATTATTACGTACCTATGAGAAAAGGCCAAACATATAATTTATAATACGTTCAAAACAGCGAGTAAGTATTTGTCACTTTTGATAAAGTTGTAAATATTAGCAAAACAAATTCTACCTTAACACGAATGAAGGTGAGGGCAGTCTTAAAACATATTTTTTTTATTACGAAATATTGAGAACACTTCAATGGAGGATTACAATTTTTTTTATAATATTAGGGTCCATAGGTTTTAAGAAAATCAACTTTAAATTGGCAGTGGAAACTCAATTGACCACATGGCAACGCGACGGTTAAATTAGCTGTAATTAGGCACTTAACCAGCAAGAACAAAATACGATATGTTATGTAAAATAGATTTATTTCTTTGTTGTAGCATTTCTGGCTGCAGAAATATGGTAAAGAATGTAATTGTAATTCCAGGAAAAATCTATCGTACAAGATTGTGAAGGCGTCTAACGGAGACGCCTGGGTGCAGGCCACCGACGGCAAGATGTACTCCCCGAGTCAGATCGGAGCCTTCGTCCTAGTCAAGGTAAAATATATCTATATTTCTTTTTGTATTTGCGTATCCAAAAAAGCTAAGATGACTAGCTAACCAGTAGGCAGAAAGAATGGACTGCCACACTGTTCTTTCCTGACATATTTCTCAATTCGCTTCCTCAACATTCATACATCGTGTCATGCACGCGCGTCGATTTCTCTGACTCCTCACGTGGCCGTCATTCAATGTTTGATTTATTTGATCGTGCCACGTTTTCCTCGGTCTTCCGATTCTATTTCTAGTTCCATTTACATCGTTAACATATACCTTTTTTTTACCATTCTTTCTTCATTCATTGTTTCCACGTGTCCAAACCATTTTAATGATCCTTTGACTTCGATTGTGGCCGCCTTTCAGTATTTGATTAATTTGTTCATGCCATGCTTTCTTTGGTCTTCCACGACTTCTCTTCACTCACACTGCTCGTATACAATATTTTAACCATTTTTCCATGACTCATGTAAACATGCTTCCCAAATAAACAAATTGGGTAACTTGCTCTAATTTCTCACCGTTGGCACACAGTCACAATCCGTCGTACATTCTTCTTATACAAATAGCATCATAATGATAGCTGATCTTCCGTTTGGTCATGTTTCCAGATGAAAGAGACGGCCGAGGCTTATCTGAACGTCCCCGTGAAGAACGCGGTCATCACGGTCCCGGCGTACTTCAACGATTCCCAGCGCCAGGCCACGAAAGATGCGGGTATGTTTTTTCCTTGTTATTATCAATCTCGACATGTCTGTTGTATGTATGAGGTATGCATGCGAAATGATCTGATGATGAATGTTAATAAGTCCAAGGTAATGATTTTTGAAAAGGAAGAAACCACGACAGTCTGCGACATTAGGGTGAATGGTGAAAATTTGGAGCAAGTAGACGAGTTTGTGTATTTAGGTAGTATGTTTACAGTGGAGAGGGATATTGAAAGAAGGGTTGGGGCAGGCGACAGAGTGAATGGTGCACTTAAAGTTGTCATCCCAAACAAAAAGCTAAAATGGCAGTGCACAATGGTGTTCTTGTACCGACCCTTATGTATGGAAGCGAAGCATGGAACTGGCAAAAGAAGGATGAAAGTATAATAAATGCAGTAGAAATGAGATCTCTTAGACGATTGTGTGGATATTCTGTGTATGATAGAGTGTCGAATGAAAATATAAGAAGTGAATGCGGTGGGAATGATGGTGTCATGAACAAAATAATGAAAGGATCATTAAGATGGTTTGGACACATGGAAAGAATGAGTGAAGACAGAATGGTAAAGAAGGTATATGTAAACGGCGTGAACGGATCTAGAAATAGAGGAAGGCCGAGGAAAACGTGGCACGATCAAATCAAACAAATATTGAATGTCAGACACGTGAGGAGTCGGAGAAATCGACGTGCGTGCATGACAAGATGTATGAATGTAGAGGAATCGAGAGAAGTATGTCAGGACAGAACAGTGTGGCGTTCCATTCTTTCTGCCTACCCCTCCGGGGAGACGGCGTGATGGTAAGTTAGTTAGTTTTTTAGAAAGGAATGTAGAGCGGAAGAAGGTATTATGAAAGGATCGCTGCGTTGGTTCTGACATATGGAGCGCATGGATGGAGAAAGAATGGTTAAGAAAGTATACGTTAATGATGTAAATGGGGTACAGTAACGTCGAGGTAGACCGAGGAAAACAGGATGATTCTTCTTCTTCTTCAGCCTGTATTGACCGTCCACTCCTAGACGTAGGCCTCCTCTCGCATTTTCCATTCTCTTCTATTCTGAGCGATCTGCATCCAGGCACTTCCCGTACTTTTCCGGACATCGTCGTGCTGTGGGCGCCCAACTCCACGCTTTGCCGTCCTTGGCCACCAGCACAGCAGTCGCCTTGTCCACTTTTCTTCTGGATCGCGAGCGACATGCCCCGCCCATCGCCACTTGAGGGTTGCGGCCATCTTGACAACATCGGAAACCTTTGTCCTGACTCTTATGTCCTCATTTCTGAGTCTGTCCCGTAAACTGATACCCAACATGGCTCTCTTCATTGCTGCATGACTGAATTAATCAAATTTTAAAGGTTGGTCATGTTAGAAGTCGGAAGAATCAACGTGCGTGTATGAATGTGTTGGATGATAGAGTGGTGTGGCCGTCCGTTCTCTCTGCCTACCCCCGTGGAGAAACAGCGTGATGGTTAGTTATCATAATTATATTTCAATATTATTATATTTTTCCTCGTCCAGGTCAAATCTCCGGTCTTAACGTGCTCCGAGTGATCAACGAGCCGACTGCTGCAGCCCTAGCCTACGGCATGGACAAGACGGAAGACAAAATGTAAGTCACAATTCACATACTTAAATTTATTTTTTATTTTTTGTTATTATTATTTATGGAAAAAAGATAAAATAGCAGCAGCACAATGGATGGAACTGGTAAAGGAAGGATGAAAGTAGAATAAATGCAGTAGATATTAGATCTCTTAGACGAATGTGTGGATACTCTGTGTATGATAGAGTGTCGAATGAAAATATAAGAAGTGAATGCGGTGCGAATGATGGTGTTATGAACAAAATAATGAAAGGATCATTAAGATGGTTTGGACATATGGAAAGAATGCTAAAAAAATTATATTTTAACGATGTAAATGGAACTCGAATAATAATAAATAATAAAACTAACTAACTAACTAACCATCACGCCGTCTCCCCGAAGGGGTAGGCAGAAAGAATGGACTGCCACACTTTTCTTTCCTGACATATTTCTCAATTCGCTTCCTCAACATTCATACATCGTGTCATGCACGCGCATCGATTTCTCTGACTCTTCACATGGCCGACATTCAATATTTGATTTATTTGATCGTGCCACGTTTTCCTCGGTCTTCCTCTATTTCTTGTTCCATTTACATCATTAACATATAATTTTTTTACCATTCTTTCTTCATTCATTCTTTCAATATGTCCAAACCATCTAATAAATAATAATTAGGCTAATTTGTGTAGTGCCGTTTTCGTGAATAGAAATAGAGGAAGACCGAGGAAAACGTGGCACGATCAATCAAATATTGGATGTCGGCCATGTGAGGAGTCAGAAAAATCGACGAAGGAGAGAAATGTGTCAAAAGAAAAGTGTGACAGTCCATTATTTCTGCCTACCCCTTTGGTGAGACGGCGTGATGGTTAGTAAATTAGATAATTAGATAGCAAACAAAATCGAAAACGGCAGTGCACAATAGTGTTTTTGTTCCGACCCTCATGTATGGAAGTGAAGCGTGGAACTGCAAAAGAAGGATGAAAGTAGAATAAATGCAGTAGAAATGAGATCTCTTCGAGGAATGTGTGGATACTCTGTGTATAATAGAGTGTCAAATGAAAATATAAGAAGTGAATGCGGTGCGAATGAATGTGTTATGAACAAAATAATGAAAGGGTCATTAAGATGGCTAGGACACATGTAAAAATTGAGTGAAGAAATATTGGTAAAGAAAGTATTCATAAATGACGAATTAGAAATAGAATCGGAAGACCGAGAAAATGGCACGATCAAATAAATCAAATATTGAATGTCGGCCACGTGAGGAGTCAGAGAAATCGACGTGTGTGCCTGACACGATGTATGAATGGTGAGTAAGGGAGAGAAGCATGTCAGGACAGAACAGTGTTGCGGTCCATTCTTTCTGCCTACTCCTCTGGAGAGACGGCGTGATGGTTAGTTAGTTAAAATAAAATTGAAATATCTTCCCATGCTTAGCGAAGCGTGTTAATTTTTTTTTGTCTTTTAGTATTGCGGTGTACGATCTTGGAGGTGGAACATTCGATGTCTCGGTACTCGAGATCCAAAAGGGAGTCTTTGAGGTCAAGTCCACCAACGGAGACACCTTCCTCGGAGGAGAAGACTTCGATAACGTCCTTGTCAACTCTCTCGTGTCCGAATTCAAGAAAGAGGTAAGACCAACAGTCGATTGTGCTTCTCTAGCCTTCACATTTATACACCGTGTCGTGCACTGTTCCCGGTTCTAACACAATAGGCAGAGACGGTGGACCACCACACTCTTCCATCCTAACACGCTTCTCTAGCCTTCACATTTATACACCGTGTCGTGCACTGTTCCCGGTTCTAACACAATAGGCAGAGACGGTGGATGACACACTCTTCCATCCTGACACGCTTCTCTAGCCTTCACATTCATACAGCGTGTCGTGCACTGTTCCCGGTTCTAACACAATAGGCAAAGACGGTGGATGACACACTCTTCCATCCTGACACGCTTCTCTAGCCTTCACATTCATACACTGTGTCGTGCACTGTTCCCGCTTCTAACACAATAGGCAGAGACGGTGGACCACCACACTCTTCCATCCTAACACGCTTCTCTAGCCTTCACATTTATACACCGTGTCGTGCATTGTTCCCGGTTCTAACACAATAGGCAGAGACGGTGGATGACACACTCTTCCATCCTGACACGCTTCTCTAGCCTTCACATTCATACAGCGTGTCGTGCACTGTTCCCGGTTCTAACACAATAGGCAAAGACGGTGGATGACACACTCTTCCATCCTGACACGCTTCTCTAGCCTTCACATTCATACAGCGTGTCGTGCACTGTTCCCGGTTCTAACACAATAGGCAAAGACGGTGGATGACACACTCTTCCATCCTGACACGCTTCTCTAGCCTTCACATTCATACACTGTGTCGTGCACTGTTCCCGCTTCTAACACAATAGGCAGAGACGGTGGACCACCACACTCTTCCATCCTAACACGCTTCTCTAGCCTTCACATTTATACACCGTGTCGTGCACTGTTCCCGGTTCTAACACAATAGGCAGAGACGGTGGATGACACACTCTTCCATCCTGACACGCTTCTCTAGCCTTCACATTCATACAGCGTGTCGTGCACTGTTCCCGGTTCTAACACAATAGACAAAGACGGTGGATGACACACTCTTCCATCCTGACACGCTTCTCTAGCCTTCACATTTATACACCGTGTCGTGCACTGTTCCCGCTTCTAACGCAATAGGCAGAGACGGTGGATGACGCACTCTTCCATCCTGACACGATTCTCTAGCCTTCACATTCATACAGCGTGTCGTGCACTGTTCCCGGTTCTAACACAAGGCAGAGACGGTTTTCCATTCTAAATTATGTTATTTTTAATTCAGCAAGGAGCCGATCTCACCAAAGACCCGATGGCCATGCAGCGGCTGAAGGAGGCCGCCGAGAAAGCCAAGATCGAGCTGTCCAGCTCGATGCAGACCGATGTGAATCTTCCGTACCTCACCATGGACTCTTCGGGGCCCAAGCACATGAACATCAAGGTAAAATTACATAATAAACATACTGGATGTACACTGAAGACACGATTCGTCTCAAGGTTCTTTGACACCTCGAGACAGTAGACAGTTAATCTTGTTCTCCGTGGTTACAATCCTGCGGATTGGTCTGAACTAATTGAAAAAAATCCTTAGCAGTCATCGAAATAGCACCCTTGTGCTTTGACACAACGCGTATAATGCGATTCCCACTGCGCGTACGCCTTCTGGAACTTGCTTTCCGGAATCCCCTTCAGAGATATAATACTCCGGATATATCACGTACATTTGTATGGGTAGGGCGGTTAAATAAAAAGCAGTGCGTGCCGCAAATGTTGTATTTCAGGCACAAAAGACGACATGATCACTGAACGATACAACACAGACGCTATTGTTTGGCGGACTCAACTTGTGTGTGTGTGTGTGTAGGTTAATGTCAGACAAACAACTGACATAGTCTCACATTCATATGCTGGCGCCATCTTTTAGTGAAACCGAAAAAGACTTTATTTAAAAGAATATTAGATTTTTTAAAACAGTCAAACTTGTCTTGATATTAATTGATAAAATGCCGCGTCTTTAGATGTGAATTTTGTATGTCCGGCCTCCCCTGCAAGGAATTATAGACCGTCTGTAGACGCTTGCGACATACAACCAGTTAATAATGAAATCTGTTCGTTTCCAGCTGACCCGCACCAAGTTTGAGCAGCTGGTTGGTGATCTGATCAAGCGCACGACGGGACCGTGCCAGAGGGCCATGCAGGATGCAGAGGTTCAACGTGCGGACATCGGCGAAGTCCTGCTCGTAGGAGGCATGACCAGGATGCCCAAGGTAACGCATCCTTAGAAGCTCAACAGACATGCACTCAAAATCATTACTGCGAATAGTTTTTTAGAAAAAGAATGAAACATTAGTGTAAATGGTGAAAATATAGATGAATTTGTTTATTTAGGAAGTATGTTTACAGTGAAGTTTTATGTTTACGCTATACACGGAAAGCACTGCTAGTGTCAGAGTAAATGGAGATCTTACAGCCTGGTTTGATATCAATAGAGGTGTCCAACAGGGCTGCGTAATGTCCCCGTGGTAATTTAATCTGTATATGGATAATTGTATGAAAGAGGTGAAAGGGTTGGATGTAGGTGCCAAAATGAGCGGAGTGTCAGTAAGCTGTCTCTTGTATGCGGATGACGCTGTCCTACTTGCAGACAACGAGCATGAACTACAAGTCCTGGTGAATAGTATGTATGAGGTATGCATGCGAAATGATCTGATGATGAATGTGAATAAGTCTAAGGTTGTAATTTTTGAAAAGGAAGAAATCACGACAGTCTGCAACATTAGCATAACAGGTGAAATTTGGAGCAAGTGGATGAATTTGTTTATTTAGGAAGTATGTTTACAGTGGAGAGGGATATTGAAAGAAGGGTTGGGGCAGGCGACAGAGTGAATGGTGCACTTAAAGTTGTCATCCCAAACAAAAGCTAAGATGGCAGTGCACAATGGTGTTCTTGTGCCGACCATTATGTATGGAAGTCAAGCATGGAACTGGAGAAAGAAGGATGAAATTAGAATAAATGCAGTAGAAATGAGATCTCTAAGACGAATGTGTGGTAAATCTGTATATGATAGAGTGTCAAATGCAAGTATAAGAAGTGAATGCGGTGCGAATGATGGTGTTATGAACAAAATAATGAAAGGATCATTAAGATGGTGTGGACACATCGAAAGAATGGTAAAAAAAGTATAAATGGAACTAAAAATAGAGGAAGACCGAGGAAAACGTGGCACAATCAAATATTGAATGTCTGCCACGAGAAGCGAATTGAGAAATATGTCAGGAAAGAAAAGTGTGGCAGTCCATTCTTTCTGCCTACCCCTTCGGAAGTTTTTATTTTATGAAAAGAGGGTAACCCCCTCCACCTTTATACATAATTCAACCCCCTTTTTGTATTTAACTCTGTTTTATTGTATTATTTAAATTGTTTAAAGGTTATGAAATATAATGTATTTATTAAAGTATGAATCCACAACACAAAGTGAAGTCAAATATAGAAGAAATATTTCCTCTCGTGCAGGTTCAGACCACCGTGCAGGACATCTTCGGGAGGGTTCCGTCGCGCGCCGTCAACCCCGACGAGGCCGTTGCCGTCGGAGCGGCCATCCAGGGAGGCGTGCTCGCCGGAGACGTCACCGACGTGCTGCTGCTCGACGTGACGCCCCTGTCGCTGGGCATCGAGACCCTCGGGGGGGTCTTCACGAGGCTCATCTCCAGGAACACCACCATCCCGACCAAGAAGAGTCAGGTGTTCTCCACCGGTGAGTCCTTTGAGACTATTCATTTATGACAATTTATGATCTATGGAAATTGGTGGCATCTGATGATTATTGATGGCAATTAATTGGAGAAGTGTGGAGGAGCTGTTCCGAGCGACAGGTTTGCCGAGGTGATCGGCAACGTTAGGGGGACCCTGCAGGGCACTTGAAGAAGAAGAAGAATAATGATAATTGATGGCAATGATATCAATTGATGATAATTGATAGCAATTGATGACAATTGATAGCCATTGACGATAATTGATGACAATTAATAATAATTGATAGCAATTGATGATAAGTTATGTCAATTTTTGATATTTAATGGCAATTGATGATAATTATGAAATTGATGAACATTGATGTCAATTGATAGAGTTTGGAAAAATTGTAAATGTGAAAAAATCAAAGTAAGAAAAATCGATGTTACGATATATGAATGTAGAAGAAGCTAGAGAGGTATGTCAGGACAGAGCAGCTCTCTGCCTACGGATAATTGATGGCAATTGATGATAGAGTATCAATGATATTATTTCAATCTTAAGATGGAGACCGCTATAAACAAAACGAACTATTAAAATATAATATTATGTAGGATGATTGATGGCAATTGATGATGATTGATGAATTTTTTTAAATAATTTTTCAGCGGCCGATGGCCAGACGCAGGTGGAGATCAAGGTGCACCAGGGCGAGAGGGAGATGGCCCAGGACAACAAGCAGCTCGGCGCCTTCTCGCTGATCGGGATCCCGCCGGCGCCTCGAGGAGTGCCCCAAGTGGAAGTCACCTTCGACATCGATGCCAACGGCATCGTGCACGTCTCCGCCAGGGACAAGGGCACGGGCAAGGAGCAGCAGAGTAAGTCACGGTGGAACGCCACACCCTTCTACAGTAAAAGTCCGTTAATTCAAAATTCAAGTCGCGGATTTCCCAAAAATATTCAAATAACGAATTACGTGATCACTAAAAAAAGTGGTTTGGAACATCACGGCCATTTTTTCGTACAACAACAACAAACCATCACGCCGTTTCCCCGCAGGGGTAGGCAGAGAGAATGGACCGCCACACTACTCTATCCTGACACACCTCTCTAGCTTCCTCCACATTCATACATCGAGTCATACACGCACGTCGATTCTTCCGGCTTCTGACATGACCAACTTTTAATATTTGATTAATTTGGTCATGCCATGTTTTCCTCGGTCTACCTCGATTCCTTACTCCATTTACATTGTTAACGTATACTTTTTTAACCATTCTTTCTTCACCCATGTGCTCCATATGTCCGAACCAACGCAGCGAACCTTTCATAATTTTGTTCATAATACCTTCTTTCGCTCTACATTCCTTCCTAATATCAGCATTTGAGATTCTGTCGTACATCGTTCTACCACACATTCGTCTTAGGGACCTCATGTCTACCGCATTTATTCTGCTCTTTTTTTCGTTGTGTCAAAATAATAATTATAACGTCAAGTGTTCACAATATCAATAACAAAAGTGTTTGGATAGCATAACTATGTTTTTGTGGGTCTAATGGCCCTTTGAATCAACTTTCTTATTGGTTAAAAGAATCCCATTAAGACAGGCATCTCATACGAATAAAAAAACTTATATAAAAATGAATACAGCGAAACCCGGATTTTAGTTTTCCCGCCATTTGCGTGTAATTATTTCAGTCCCGATATATTTTAGTACATTTTTTTCCGCCACAGAAGCAAAGATGGCAGTACACAATGGAGTTCTAGTGCCAACCCTCATGTATGGAAGTGAAGCTGGCAAAAGAAGGATGAAAGCAGGATAAACGCCGTAGAAATGAGATCACTAAGAAGAATGTGCGGAAAAACGTTGTATGATAGAATACCGAACGATGAAATAAGAAAGAAATGTAAGGCGGATGACTGCGTCATGGATAAAATTAAAAAAGGATCCTTGAGATGGTTCGGACATTTGGAACGAATGGATGAGAGTAGAATGGTTAAAAAGTTGTACACAAGCAGCAGCGTGAGTGGGAAAAGAAGCCGACCGAGGAAAACATGGCATGACCAAATTAATCAATTACTAAAAGGCGGCCACATTCGAAGTCGGAACAATCGACGTGCGTGCATGGTACGATGTATGGATGTAGAGGAAGCCCGAGAGGTATGCCAGGACAGGCCAGTGTGGCGATCCATCCTCTGCCTATCCATCTGGGGAAATGGCGTGATGGTTAGTTAGTTAGTTAGTTTTATATCAGTCGTGATTGGTCAGCAAGCGGCTTTGCGATTGGTCAGCAGACAGCACCCCACGTGGTGATAGGCCGACATCCTTCAATTTAAGCCGTTTTTGTCCTGTCGTTAACATTCGGTTTTCGACTCTATTTATTACGCTTTTGATATTCGCGATCGTGTTTATATAGATTTTACGTTTTTTGTTTTATTTTATTCTTTAAGTTTATTAATTTTCTAACTAACTAACTAACCATCACGCCGTCTCCCCGAAGGGGTAGGCAGAAAGAATGGACTGCCACACCTTTCTTTCCTGACATATTTCTCAATTCACATCCTCAACATTCATACATCGTGTCAAGCACGCGCGTCGATTTCTCTGACTCCTCACGTGGCCGACATTCAATATTTGATTTATTTGATCGTGCCACGTTTTCCTCGGTCTTCCTCTATTTCTGGTTCCATTTACATCATTAACATAATTTTTTTTTACCATTCTTTCTTCATTCATTCTTTCCATATGTCCAAACCATCTTAATGATCCTTTCATTATTTTGTTCATGACACCATCATTCGCACCGCATTCACTTCTTATATTTTCATTCGGCACTCTATCATACACAGAGTATCCACACATTCTTCTAAGAGATCTCATTTCAACTGCATTTATTCTACTTTCATCCTTCTTTTGCCAGTTCCATACTTCGCTTCCATACATAAGGGTCGGTAGAAGAACACCATTGTGCACTGCCATTCTAACTTTTTTTGATAGGTTTTTGTTTGCGATGACAACTTTAAGTGCACCATTCACTCTGTTGCCTGCCCCAACCCTTCTTTCAATATCCCTCTTCACTGTAAACATACTACCCAAATACACAAACTCATCTACTTGCTCCAAATTTTCACCATTCACGCTAATGTTGCAGACTGTCGTGGTTTCTTCCTTTTCAAAAATCATTACCTTGGACTTGTTAACATTCATCATCAGATCATTTTGCATGCATACCTCATACATACAATTCACCAGGACTTGTAGTTCATGCTCGTTGTCAGCAAGTAGGACAGCGTCATCCGCATACAAGAGACAGCTTACTGACACTCCGCTCATTTTGGCACCTACATCCAACCCTCTCAGCTCTCTCATACAATTGTCCATATACAGATTAAATAACCACGGGGACATTACGCAACCTTGTTTGACACCTTTATTGATATCAAACCAGGCTGTAAGATCTCCATTTACTCTGACATAATTTATTTTATTAATTTTCTTCCTTTTCGTATCCTCATTTTGAAGTAATGTATCAATAAAAACAAGCTTTGTCCAGCTTTGGAATTCCTCTGAAAACTTTGTGAAAGAAATATTGCTAATTTATAGAAAAGAAATGATGGCTACACGAAAGATGCCGAGTATATATATGTAATGAAGATATCCTTTTTACGTAGTGTTCTCATTTTAATCGCTTTGCACTTTTTACCACTTTTCACCATTAGCGTGAATGGTGAAAACTTCGAGCAAGTAGATGAGTTTGTGTATTTGGGTAGTATGTTTACAGTGGAGAGGGATATTGAAAGAAGGGTTGGGGCAGGCGACAGAGTGAATGGTGCACTTAAAGTTGTCTGCCTGTACAAAAAAGCTAGAATGGCAGTGCACAATGGTGTTCTTGTACCGACCCTTGTGTATGGAAGCGAAGCATGGAACTGGCAAAAGAAGGATGAAATTAGAATAATAAATGCAGTAGAAATGAGATCTCTTAGACGAATGTGTGGATACTCTGTGTATGATAGAGTGTCGAATGAAAATATAAGAAGTGAATGCGGTGCGAATGATGGTGTTATGAACAAAATAATGAAAGGATCATTAAAATGGTTTGGACATATGGAAAGAATAAATCAAGAAAGAATGTTAAAAAAATTATATGTTAACGATGTAATGGAACCAGAAATAGAGGAAGACCGAGGAAAACGTGGCACGATCAAATAAATCAAATATTGAATGTCGGCCATGTGAGGAGTCAGAGAAATCGACGCGCGTGCATGACACGATGTATGAATGTTGAGGAATCGAATTGAGAAATATGTCAGGAAAGAAAAGTGTGGCAGTCCATTCTTTCTGCCTACCCCTTCGGGGAGACGGCGTGATGGTTAGTTAGTTAGTAAGCGCTCCGACCTGATTCTTTCTCATGTGATATTCCACTTTGTATTGATGTCCCGTTTGAATTATTAGAAATCGTAAGTACATTTTGATGAAAAACATTACGATTGACGCAATATTTCAATTTAACAGTAGAATAAAGGGCTTTTACTGTACGGAGTTTTACAAGATTGTTTACGATACAATAAAGTAATGGTATTGTGCTTCCGCAGTCGTGATCCAGTCCTCGGGAGGTCTGAGCAAGGATGAGATAGAGAACATGGTGAGGAACGCGGAGCAGTACGCGGCCGAAGACAAGACGAGGAGGGACCGTGTGGAGGCGGCCAACCAGGCCGAGGGCATCCTGCACGACACGGAGACCAAGATGACGGAGTTCAAAGACCAGCTGCCGCAAGAAGAGGTGATTACGAATTTTATTAGATTGTTTCATTAGACAATTTGCAAGTCTTAGTGTCAAGGATGTGTTTATAAATAGGTGCCTTCGCTCAATATTCAAAATCTATTGGCCCCAAACAGTGTCAAATGCCGTTCTCTGGACCATGGCAGGCGAAAAGCCAATTAGAGAACAAGTCGCTAGACGCAAATGGCAGTGGATCGGTCACATTCTGAGACGGAACCCAGCCTGCATCGCTCAGGGCGCACTATACTGGTCCCCTATGGGGGAAAGAGGAAGCA